>JAQZBX010010803.1:0-43738 GCA_029593785.1 Cabassous unicinctus
AAAGCCACTGAACTAAAGAGGTAATACAGGATAAATATATAAAGCAAAATAACAAGAGAGAAGATGACATACATCTGAGAAGAAACAATATTTACAAGATGAGCAGGAAAAAATATCCACATGGGCAATTGAAAAGGAACAGAGGAACAGTCAGAGAGGCAGGAAGAAAATCAATAGATTATGATGACATGGACAATCCAAGAAGAGAAATAATTTAAAACAGGGGTTCTTAACCTTTTTTGTTCCCTTTGCCAGTTAGGTGAAAACCACAGGCTCCTTACTAAGTCCACATTATACTGTGTATTAATTAATAAATATATCACACCTGCACCAACACTTGCCCACAAGAATAATGTTTGTTTTCTTTTTAATTTAAATTCAAGCTCATGGACCCTTGTTAAGAATTCCTGATCTAAAAATGTCAGATGTTTTGTTGTTCAGGCAACAAAAATGAGGACTGAAAAGTGCCTATTTCATATTTAAGGTGTACAAGATGGTAGGGAAAACTTACTAGTGTCTGTGGCAAGAGCCATTGCCCTTCAGAATATGGGAAAAATCCGGATTTCATTGAATTGAGAAATCAATGACAGGTGAGGAAATTCAGATAACATATATTGACAATTCTTCCAAGAATTTTGACTATGGGGAAGGGGAGAGAATAAACCTGAAAGGTAATGTTAAATTGCAAGAGGAATCTAAGTGATTATAAGAAAGAAAAAGAATGCTTGAAATTTAAGATGAGGAAGGGAGAACTGATGAAAGAAAGGCACTGACCAAGTAGGACCAGAAAGACCAGGTGGAGGAATATACCTTAGAAAGAAGAAGAGATACTCTTTCTATTTTAAGCAAGAAATCATGGTACGGATGAAGTTAAATTTGTAGGTGTTTGAGCAGGAATTTTAGAGAGTTCCTTGGTGACAGAATCCATTTTGGACAAAGTAGAGGGCGTGGTCCTATACCCTTAGCAGCTAATGTGTAGTCATGGAGAAGACAGGGCAGTTGGTTTGATCAAGAATTAAAATTTTACCTAGTGGATGAGATGAAAGATTATGGGGTAGTTGAGTAAAGGATATTGCCAAGAAAGTGGTTGGCATACTCATATATAAACAAGATTCAGGAAATCACCAAAGACAAGAGAGGGCAAAATAGAGGAGCTGATTATTAACTCACTCATTTATTAATTCACTCAAGAGATATTTATGAAGACCTACTATGTATCAAGGCTTATTCTAGGCATTAAAGAATCAAGGAACTAGAGATCTCAGTAAGGTTGAATAAGAAGTGAAATGGGAAAAACTGAGACAGAGAACTAGAAATATTTGAAGTTGTAGTCTGAAATTAGATTTGAAATGAAGATTACAGACAGTATCAGTCAAGAAAGGCTGATATAAATGTTAGAAAATTCATTAAAAATAGATTGAAGGAAAAAGGAATGCATTAGCCCAAGTGAATGAAAAGTCCAAGGGATGAGTTAAGTTACAGAGGACTCAAGACCCAAATATTAGGAGTTGGCATTTATCCATTCTTGGGTATAAATTGTGATTTTTTAGCTTCATTCCTAGGTGCAACAGGCTCAAACCTTTTCTTTCAGAGAAGCAAGATAGCCACAACAACTCTAGCATCACATCCTTTCATATCCAACAAGAAATATCAAGGCTTTTCCTAATCTTCCACAAGTGAGACTGAATGTGATTAGACCACATTACGTCAGGCTAAACGAATTGTTGTGCTGAGGAGACTGCAATTCTTAACTAGCTTCCATGGAGATCTCAAGGATGGAGAACCCTCAAGATACATGTGCTTGGAATCCCAAAACAGGTATGAATGAAATGAAGTAGAGGATTGTGGCTAGAATGCAAATTGAATGTTAGGGAAGCAAACAATAAATGGCAGCTAAAGAGATAAAACCATTTCTTTCTTTCCTTATTTTATTTTAGGCATTCTTTTTTATATTTTTTAAAAGATATTTAGATTACGTAAATGTTACACAAAAGATATAGGGATTCCTATATGCCCCACTCCCCACACCTCCCACACCCTCCCACATGAACATCCTTCATTAGTGTGGCACATTCATTGCAATTGAAAAACGCATCCTGGGCTTTGCCATTAAGCATGGACCATAGTTCACATTGCAGTCTGCACTCTCTCCCACACAGTTCTGCATGTTATGTGATGATATAAAATGGCCTATATCTGTTGTTGCAACATCACTCAGGACTATTCTCAAGTCCCGAAAAAGCCCCCATATTACAACTGTTTTTCCCTTTCCCTGCCCCAGAGCTCCCAGTGGCCACTGTCTCCACATCAATATTGTAATTTCTTCCATTGCTAGAATCACAATATGTCTATAGTAGAATACCAGTAAGTCCACTCCAGTCCATAGCTCTTCCCCCAATCCCGAGGATTCTGGGATGGTGACATCCACTCCACCTCCAATTGAGAGGGGAATTATATTCCTTGGGGAAGATGGATGGGACTATTCTGCATGCAGCTGCAGACTCTCTCCGTTCCCTGGGACAGCCATTGTCCATCATCATCTCCTTGCCAGTTGTCCTGGTTGAGTCCAATGAGCTGTAGAGTAGGTGTTGCAACTCCACAGATGTTCTGAGCCCAGCTGGCACATGGACAGCCCAAAGACTCGAGTCTCTGGATGTACACCTACAAACTCCAGCACCAAGTATAGGTTCAAATAGAAGGGACAGATAAGTCATGTGCAGGGAAGACATAATTGAGTCCAACTCTGTTACTCTCAGGAGTACAAACTCCAAAGTAGGGCCCACTGACAAGGCACCAAACTCTGGAGCTATCTGCCCTGACCATAGGACCTGGGTGTCTCCAGAGCCATCAGGAGTCCCACTACTTGGGGGTAGAATCCACCTTGGAAATCTATGAAATCCTGCTGAGATGTGTGTAAGCGTTACCTCTGGGATGAACTCTCGACTCACTTTGAAGACTCTTAGCCATATATACTCATTTGTCTTTACCTTCCCCCCCTTTTATTCGAGGTCTTTTTCTGGTTGCATTGCTAGTTGGTGCTTGGTAGCAATCCCTCTGTGCCAGGGAGGCTCATCCCCGGGAGTTATGTCCCACACTGGGGGGAAGGTAATGCATTCATATGCTGAGTTTGGCTTAGAGAGAGGCCATGTTTTTAGCAACAAGGAGGCACTCAGGAGGCAATCTTTAGGCACCCCAAAACAATAGGCTAAGTTTCAATTTCAAGAGCAAAGGCTCATAAGAGTAATCATCAATATCAAGGGCCCATGAGTGGATCATCCTCTTTCACCAGTCACTGCCCCTGCACTTGGGGGACTGTTGCTGCTCCCTAAGAGAATGTGGCAGAGCCCTCCCTGATGGGAATTCAGTATTCTTTCAGTTATTGTGTGAGTCTCCACCCACTGTGACAATGTTGCGTGAACATTTGAACATTTGAACATTTTTACATAGCTTGTATGTATGCTCAGGTGAACTTCCTCCCATGCATACCCCATCACAGACACCCCACACCAACGATCCTCCCCCACCCCAGTTGTAACACTTCTGTGATCCAAAGCTTCTTTAAAAATGAAGCCATTACAATAGTTGAATACAATTAATAGGAAAGTGAAACAATAAACATATAAAAGATAGAATACATAAAAATTAAAAAAAAAAAAATTAAAAGATTGGGAGATTTTTTAAAAAATGTAACATATTAAAAAAAATTTTTTTTTCATTTTGCCTTTCATCACTGCAATATCTGGTGTCTTATCTGTACCATGGCACCTCCCCCCCCTCATTCCCCAGTGTCTCAATATTTTTCATTTTGTTTTCAAAGAAGTTTTAGGTCACAGCAAAGTCACACACAGAATACAGGAGACCCTCATATACCCAACACCCTCCCCCTTTCTTCCCCCCCCATATTAATACCTTTTTATATGTAAATGGTACCTTTATTATAACATATATAAATAGTGAAACATAGCTACTAAACATGGTCAATGGTTTACATTATGGTTTACATTTTAGACCATACACTATTATAAAATTTGATGATATTTACCATCTCCTGTGTCCATCATTGTAAGATCATGTAGAACACTTCTACTGCCCACTAAATGCCCCCTGTTCGAGCTATTCTATTCCTCTCTCCCCCTCCCCTTGGGGCCCATGGTGACCCCCTGGCTTCACTCCTTTGATGACAAGATTCATAGTTACATGCAACAACACTGAGGTCTTGACACACTGGTTTGTCCTCCCCTATTAGGAACTGCCTATGCTTTTGAGAGACTCCCACCTGTCTATGTGTGAACAAATTGATCCTCCCAAGGATGGGAGTCCAACTCCTTCCTGCTCATTATATGGGTCTCCACCCACTGATACAACACATTATGACAGAATGATTACTCACACACTCCCTAGAAGCCTGCTCCAGGTGCACCCTGTCCCAAATGCCCCCCAATCCAACACCCTAAACCAGGAACCCTTCCTTGTCATATTGTCATAAGAGCATTCCCAACTTTGTATTTTCAACCACATACCCTCAAATCTCCAGTGTTCACCTGGTCCCTTTCCCAACCCTCCCCCCAGTACCCTGGATCTTCCAACCCACCCTTCCCAATCTACCCACCTGTCAACTCTGAACCACCCAACCCAATAATATCACTATCCTTCTGTCATATCCCTTCAATATGCAACTACACTCTTTCACCTTACCATAGATTCTGTCCATATGGGTGTTGGCTCACAACCTTCTTCTCCCTTACTATTTCTTGTAAACCTATCTTCCAGGCAATAGTTCTCTGAGTCTGCTCAATTTCCTTAATTCATATCAGTGAGGTCATGTACTGTTCATCCTTCAATGCCTGGCTTGCTTCACTCAACATAATGTCCTCAAGTCTTATCCATGTTATTCTGTGTGTTAGCACTGTATTCCTTCTTACAGCTGAGTAATATTCCACTGTATGTATGTAGCACATATTGTTTATCCACTCATCTGTTGCTGAGCAGCTGGGTTGATTCCAACTTTTGGCAATAGTGAATAATGCCGCTATGAACATTGGTGTGCATATATCTGTTTGTGTCTTTGCTTTCAATTCTTCTGGGTATAAACCCAGCAGTGGAATTGCTGGATCATATGGAATTTCTATAGTTAGATTTTTAAGGAACTGCCAAACCGTCCTCCACAATGGCTGGATCATTTTACATTACCACCAGCATTGGATGAGGGTTCTCATTCCTCCACATCCTCTCCAACACTTATAGTCCACTGTTTTTTTTAATAGCCGCCATTCTAATGGGTGTAAGATGGTGTATTAGTCAGCCAAAAGGGGTGCTTAGTGTGAAATACCAAAAATGGGTTGGTCTTTATAAAGGGTATTTATTTGGGGTAGAAGTCCACAGATACCAGGCCATAAAGCGTTAAGTTTCTTCTCTCACCACAGTCCATTGTCACGTGTTAGGGCAAGACAGCTGCCGACGTTTGCAAGGCTTCAGGCTTCTTGGGTTCCTCTCTTCCTGGGGCTGCGTTTCTCTCCTGGCTTAGCTCCTGTTTCCTCCACAAGGTCAGCTGTAGACGATCAGGCAAACAGCTTGCTTCTCTTCTCCTGGGGCCTTCTTTCCAACATCAAAACTGCCTCTCAAAATCTGCTTCAACTCTGTTCTTGCCATGCCTTATTTATTCAATTCCCCATCCACCAATGGGTGGGGCTCAACGCACTACTGATGTGGCCCAGTCAACGCCCTAATCATAACTTAATCATGCCCAGATCAGTTAACAAGCATGATCCAATTATATTTTTGGAATTCATAATTACATCAAACTCCCCAACTGTAACAGATGGTATCTCATTGTAGTTTTGATTTGCATTTCCCTAATAGCCAATGATGTTGAGCATCTTTTCATGTGTTTTTTAGCCATTTGTATTTCTTCCTTGGAGTAGTGTCTTTTCAGGTTGCTTGCCCATTTTTTAAATGGGTTGTTTGTCTTTTTATTTTTGAGGTGTAGTTCTTTATATGTGCAGGATATTAGGCTCCTATTGGATATATGGTTGCCAAATATTTTCTCCCATTGGGTAGGCTGCCCTTTTACTTTCTTGATAATGTCCTTTGAGGTGCAAAAGTTTTAATTTTGAGAGATTCCATTTATCTATTTTTTCTTTTGCTGCTCATGCTTTGGGTGTGAAGTTGATGAAATCATTTCCTATTACAAGGTCCTGTAGATGTTTAAATACATTTTATTTTCCAAGGTCTTTATGTCTTGTTTCTTATATTTAGATCTTTGATCCATCTTGCATTGATTTTTGTATAAGGTGTGAAATGGTGCTCCTCTCTCATTCTTTTGGATATGGATATCCAGTTCTCCAAGCACCATTTGCTGAAGAGGCCATTCTCTCCCAGTTGAGTGTGCTTGGTGGCATTGTCAAATATCAGATGACTGTATATGCAAGGACTTACATCAGAACTCTCAATTCAGTTCCATTGGTCTGTATGTCTATCCTTGTGCCAATTCCATGCAGTTTTGACCACTGTAGCTTTGTAGTATGTTTTAAAGTCAGGTAGTGTGATACCTCCAATTTCCTTTTTCTTTTTCAATAAGTCCTTGGCAATTTGAGGCCTCCTACCCTTCCAAATAAATTTTGTAGTAGTTTTTCCAATTCATTAAAAACTGCTGTGTTGATTTTTATTGGGATTGCATTAAATCTGTAGATTAGTTTGGGTAGGGTAGACATCTTAATGATGTTTAGTCTTCCTATCCATGATCAGGGAATATTCTTCCATTTATTTAAGTCTTTTTTAATTTCCTTTAACAGTGTTGTGTAGTTTTCTGTATATAAGCCCTTTACATCCTTAGTTAAATTTATTCCTAGGTATTTGATTCTTTTAGTTACTGTTGTAAATGGAATTTTTTTCTTGATTTCCTCCTCAGATTGCTCGTTATTGGTGTACAGAAATGCTACTGATTTTTGAGCATTGATATTTTAGCCTGTGACTTTACTGAACTCATTTATAAGTTCTAGAAGCTTTGTTGTAGATTTCTCAGGACTTTCTATGTATATGATCATGTTGCCTGCAAACAGTAAAATTTTTACTTCTTCCTTTCCTATTTGGATGTCTTTTATATCTTTTTCTTGCCTCACTGCTCAAGCAAGTACTTCTAACACAATGTTAAATAGGAGCAGTGATAGTGGGCATCCTTATCTAGTTCCCAATCTTAGAGGGAAAGCTTTTAGGATTTCAACATTGAAGATGCTGTTAGCTGTAGTTTTTTCATATATACCCTTTATCATGTTCAGAAAATTTCCTTCTATTCCTATCTTTTACAGTGTTTTTATCAGGAAAGGGTGCTGTACTTTGTAGAGTAATTTTCTGCATCTATAGAGATGATCATATGGTTTTTTTTCTTTCAATCTGTTCATGTAGTGTATTACATTGATTGATTTTCTTATGTTGAACCATCTGTGCATACTGGGGATGAAACCCACTTGGTCATGGTGCATGAATCGTTTGATATGTTGTTGAATGTGATTAGAAAGTATTTTGTTGAGGATTTTAGCATCTAGGTTCATTAGAGTGATTGGTCTGTAATTTTCCTTTCTTGTGGCATCTTTGTTTGGCTTTTCTATTAGGGTAATGTTAGCATCATAGAACGAGTTATACAATGTTCCTTTTACTTCTATTTTTTGGAAGAGCTTAAGCAGGATTGGTGTTAGTTCTTTCTGGAATGTTGGGTAGAATTCACCTGTGAAGCTGTCTGGTCCTGGGCTCTGCTTGGTTGGGAAGTTTTTGATGACTGAGTCTATCTCTTTACTTGTAATTGGAGTGTTGAGTTCATCAATTTCTTCTTTCATCAATGTAGGCTGCTTGTGAGTTTCTAGGAATTTGTCCATTTCCTCTATATTATCATTCTTGTTGACATATAATTTTTCAAATATCCTCTTATGATACTCTTTATTTCTGTGGGGTCAATGGTGATATCCTCTTCCTCATTTCTTATTTTGTGTATTTGCATCTGCTCTCTTTTTTTCTTTGTTAGTCTGACTAAGGGTTTGTTAATTTTATTGATCTTCTTGAAGAACCAGCTTTTGGTTTTGTTTATTTTTTCTAGTGTTTCTTATTTTCTATTTCATTTAGTTCTGCTATAATCTTTGTTATTTCCTTCTTCCTACTTCCTTCAGGGTTAGTTTGTTGTTGTTTTTCCAATT
The DNA here is from genome assembly GCA_029593785.1 of Cabassous unicinctus. Lineage (NCBI taxonomy): Eukaryota > Metazoa > Chordata > Mammalia > Cingulata > Chlamyphoridae > Cabassous > Cabassous unicinctus. Next base: position 8,184 of record JAQZBX010010803.1, read on the forward strand.
CTTCCAGGGTACAGCTAGGTCTTTGATTTTAGCTCTTTCTTCTTTTTTGGTATATGCATTTATTGCTATGAATTTCCCTCTCAGTACAGCTTTTGCTGTATCCCATGGGTTTTGATGTGTTGTCATTTTCATTCCTTTTAAGGTAGTTATGGATTTATTTTGAGATTTCCTCCTTGACCCACTATTTGTCTAAGAGTGTGTTGTTTAACTTCCATATCTTTGTGCCTAATCTGGTTCTCTGACCTTTACTAATTTCCAATTTCATTCCATTGTGGTCAGAGAAATTACTTTGTATAATCTCAAGCTTTCTGAATTCACTGAGATTTTTTCTGTGGCCTAGCATGTTGTATATCTTGGAGTATGATCCATGTGCACTCGAGAAGAATGTATATCCTGCTGTTTTGGGGTGTAGTGTTCTGTATATGTCTATTAGGTCCGATCCCCTAATGTATTATTCAGAGTCTTTGTTTCTTTATTGATTTTATGTCGAGATGTTCTGTCTAATAGTGATAATGGTGTATTAAAGTCCCCCAGTATAATTGTAGAGGCATCTATTTCTCCACTTAGTTTTTCCAGTGTTTGGCTCATGTATTTTGAGGTGACCTGGTTAGATGTATAAATGTCTATGACTGTTCTTTCCTCTTGAAATATTACCCCTTTTACAAATATATAGTGTCTGTCTTGTCTCTTACAATAGTTTGGCATTTAAATTCTATTTTGTCGGATATTAGTATAGCTACTCATGCCCTTTTTTGATTATTGTTTGCTTGTAAAATTGTTTTCCATTCATTCACTTTCAGCCTCCTTGAATGCCAGGGTCTAAGGTGGGTTTTTGTAGACAGCATATAGATGGGTCACATTTCCTTATCCATTCTGCCAATCTGTGTCTCTTGACTGGTGAGTTTAATCTATTAACATTCAATGTTATTACTCTCAAGGAATTTCTTCCATCAGCCATATTTTCTTTGGGTTTATATATGTCATATGTTGTTTTTATTTCTCTTTTTGTCTTTTTAGTTGTTCTAACATTCTCCTCCAACTTTGTTTCTCCTGTTTTTTTCCTTTCAACCAGCAGAACTCCCTTTAGTATTTCTTGAAGGGCAGGTTCCTTTTGGGCATACACTCTTAATTTCTGTTTATCTGTGAATATTTTGAACTTGCCATCATTTTTTGAATGCCAGCTTTGCTGGATAGAGAAATCTTGGCTGGAAGTAAATTACTTTTAGTTCCTTGACTATGTCATACCACTGCCTTCTTGCCTCCATGGTTTCAGATGAGAAATAAGCATTTAATCTTGTTGAGCTTCCCTTGTATGTGATGGTTCTCTTTTCTCTTGCTGCCTTCAGTATTTTTTCTTTGTCTTGAGCATTGGACATTTTGACAAGTATATGTCTTGGAGTAGGCCTGTTGGGATTTATACTGTTTGGGGTGTGCTGTGTTTCCTGGACATTTATGTCCATCTCCTTCAATAGGGTTGGGAAGTTTTCAACCATTGTTTCCTTCAACACTCTTTCTGTCCCCTTTCCCTTTTCTTCTCCCTCTGGGATGCCTATAATGCATATGTTTGTGCATTTTGTGTTGTCATTCAAATCCCTAAGTCCCTGCTGGATTTTTTTCTATCTTTTTATCTATCTGTTCTACTATCTGTTTGATTTCAGATGTACTGCCTTCCACATCACTAATTCTTTCTTCTGCCTGTTCAAATCTGCTGTTATGTGCTTCCAGTGTGTTTTTGATTTCTTAGATTGTGCTATTCATCACCATCATAGTCATTATATTTTTATGTATGTTTACAATTTCTTCAGTATGTTCTCCCAGTGTCTTCTCAATATCCTTAATCTCTTCCTTAACTTCATTAAGTTGTTCCATGACAATTGTTTGGACAGCTCTGATTAGTTGTTCGATGTTCTGCATCTTTTCCTGGTTTTCAGTTTGTTGATTGGACTGGGACTTGTCTTCCTATTTCTTAGCATGGTTTGTAATTTTTTGTTGCCCTCTGGTCATCTTTTTATCTTGATGGGTTTATTCCGTTGATTGGCTTTTCTCTCTACTTTAGAGTTTAATTTAGCTCCTGGTTCTGTGTGTGTGTGTTAAGTTTTCTCTTTGACACTTTGTTCTTCTTGTTCTATTTCCTTGCTGTTTCTATGTTCCCTAGAAGGAAAAAGATTAGGGCCAGAGAAAGGGGAAGAGGTAAAAAAAGGAAAAGAATAATAGTAATAATAATATAAAAGTTAGTAGAGGGACCGTATAAGACTTTGTAAAATGAATATTTGACTCATGTATGCAGTGTAGAGTAATAGGAATAAAAAAGTGGAGTCCCTACAATGAAATGGGAAACCGAATAGAGAAAAATATATAGAATGATTTAAAAGACCAGAATGATGAGGAGAGAGTGAAAGAGTAAAGAAAGGATAGAAAGAAAAAAGTTAATAAAAAAAGAAACAGAATAGACAAGATAGAAAAAGAAACCAGAAAAATTGAGGAATAAATAAAGTTGGAATGTAAGAACCACAAAAGAAAGTAGAAGATAGAAAGATGAAGGAAGGAAAAGAGACAGCATTGGTAGACAAAATCAGTATACACAGAAAATGGGAAATCAAGGAAGAAGAAGCACAGCAAAGAAGAAACAAGCTAGCAGCACCTAATTTAAAAAAATGTGGGGAGCGGAAAGAGCAAAGGAAAACAAGAATCAAACAAACAAACAAAAAAAACAATCAAACACACAAGCAAGCAGTCAAACAAAAACTAAGGAAGAACAACGTTCCTTCTTAGGCCCCTGTGGTGCTTCTCAGGCTACCTGTGTTCATCAATCAATTACCCTGCAGCCTTCTCTCTGCAGGTTTTGAAGTGGGTTTTAGCAAGTAAACTAAGTTAAATTTTTTTTAAAGTAACTTTTTAGGCAAAATAAGGGACCCAAAAGAAGCTAGTACAAAAATAATGTCTATGTTTTCCCTGTCCTAAAGTATCATCGAGATGTTTGATATTCAGGTAAATCACTACTCTAAGAAGAGCCGGGAATCAAACTAGGGACCTCATATATTCAAGGCAGAAACTCCTCCACTGAGCTACACTTTCTCGCTGGGTCAATCAGCAATTCCAAAAGCTATTCAGTCACTTTCCCTCAGGCAGGTTTGACTCTCCTAGGGCAGCAGGATTCAACAGGCTGTGTGAGCAGATCCCCCCTCCCCTCTCCTGGTCAGTTTAAGTTCCCTTTTGAAATTCAAATGGAACCTTGGTGACTGAGTTCACTGCACAGAAATGATTCTCAACCCTCTTCTAGACCACCCCCTCCTCCCAGGGGACCCTAAATAGGCTCTTGGAAACTTATTAAGTGCTTCCTACTGCCTGGCTCCCTTATGGGAGTTGAAATTTTGATAGTTTTCAGCATGGAACTATTTAATTGGCTGACTCTGCCCTCTCTCGGGCCAAGTTTCCATATTCCTGGGCAGTTAGGTAAATTAGACTTCCTCAGCAGATTTGCCTCTCCCCTCTGCCTGATACCACCTCCAGTCGGCTGGTATGCTCCCCAAAGCTCAAAGGGGGTCCAGGCAACCAAACCCACAGAAATGAAACCCCTCTCTGCCCTTTGCCAAAACCCTCCCACTCTTGGGGAATGCTCCCTCTCTCTGGTGGCTGGCAGGAGTCAGGGCTCATCTTTGCCCTGAGGCGGGGCTTAGCCCTCTGTGATTTCCAGGCCCGGGGCTAAAAACTCATGGTTTTATCTTAAGCAATCTATCTCCCTGTTCACCTCCCTCCAGACTGAAGCCCCAAAGGCTACTGCTCTGTGGGCTCCCAGAACAGCTCACTTGGGCAGGATCTTGTCCCCACTCAGCCATCTTTTGCGAGAGAGATGGTGAGTGCGCCCTTAAACCAACACCATCTTGTCGGCCCCTCAATTAATTCTTCCAAAACCATTTCTAATGTTAATGTCTTTTAACATATTGCCACAGCAGTTGATGGCTAAAATATATGGGATATAAAAATCACTGGAGTGAAGAAATTCAAGGAAATGGTGGGTCATCCGTATAAATTTTAAAGTTATCTAAGATTATGGCATGTCTTGGGAGGGAATAGCAAACTTCTTTTCAACATGCCCAAAGGCTTTTAAAGTAAAGGGGAAGACAAGCTTGGTGGGGCAAAAATAAGGAACAGCAGAGGTGGCAAAGTTAGATGACTTAAGCCTGATATTATTTTTCTGAATAATTTTATATCCCACACATTGCCAAACACCATGTTAATGAGTTTTAAATATTATCCTTGAAATAATTTCTTTGTGATTAAGTTGTCTGCAATATTTTTAAATGTTTCAGGAAACTAAAATAAACTAAAAACACTCAAAGTAGTATTTTAAGATTTATAACATATCAATATATAATATTGATATTTAATCCTTGAACTTTTAACATTTACTTTTTATCTTCCTTTATATTTAAAAAAAACTGTAACTTCTTACTTTATTTGTCAGTGCTATGGAAGCAATTTTTCACATTAATTTTCTATAGAATTTGCTATTGATGGAAAAAGTATGTGACCACCTCAAAAGAGCATAAAACACATCACTGAAACAAAAATGTCTCCTTGCTTTTTCAACCAAGTCAAATCCTTCAAGCAACTACTATTAAAGGAGATTTTTAAAGACAAACAATTTTTTACTGGAGGCAGAAAGATTATTTCTTAAAATTTTTGGTATTAGGGAAGAACATAATATATACAGAAATTCATATAGAAACAATAACATGAAACATCGTGCAGCTATTAAACCAAATTCCAGGAATTATATTATTATAATGATTTAAGTGAAGTTATCATTACCAGAATTCCCACCAGCTTGATATTATCTAGATCTTACCTAGAAACATCTATCTACCTTCTTAAATGTTTATAACTAAATGGGTACTTCTCTCTCTCTCTCTGTCCCTCTCCCCCCACCACCACCCAAGTGGTACAAAAAAATGAATTTGAGAAAAACACCTTTTCTTCATTCTAGCCATATATTTTCATATTTTTAACCCATTATGCTTGGCAAAATTTACTTAAATTTACAAGTAATGAATTTGTCATTGCTATTGTATAAGACAGTATTATTTGATTAACAAGTAAAACGTTTCTTAGTGAGGTTAAGATATGAAGATAAGACAGTGCTGCTTTGGGGAAAAAAATAAGGGTTAAGTAAAGAAAATTTAGTTATGAGAAACAGATGAATTGATTTTCAAAAAGTGATTAAATTTTTTCACTTCTTCAAATAAACTTCTAATGTATTAATGGATAGTCAGTAAAGAATCCCCTTGTAAAGCACTATATTTTTATTTTCCTGTGTTATAGGATTATAACCAACATTAAAAATAACCACCAAAAAGGCCACAAAAACCCTAAGTTCTAACATACTTAGAATATTTCTTAGGTATATTAAACCCAATAGTCATAATTTGGCACATTAACTTCATATAAAGAAAATATATTCCAGACTTTCCTGTGATTGAGGAAATATTTGTAAACTATACTTTGTCCACATAAAGAAATGAAAGAAGCCAGATATTTAAAATACCAAAAAAACACAGTGGACATTGAGGTTTTTTTTTTAATCTTTAGAAAGCATGTATGAGTACATTCATGTTTATTTATCTCTACCCCCAGTTTTGAATGTTTTTAGTGAGAGTGAGAAAGAATTTTGGTGAGAAAAGAAAGTTTACATCTTAATCCCACAATCTATCTAAATGAGTTTGAAATATCAATATTTCTTTCCTTATTCTCAGAAACTTTGTCTCTCAGAATTACATAAGGGAAAGAAGATTTACTGAGTGATCAGTCAGGTTTCTCCACAGAAATAGAACCAGTAGGAGATGTAGGTGTAGACGTACATAGGTATTGTATATATGTATTGTACATATGTACATATTTATCGCATATATGAACATATGTACTGCATATATGTACATATGTATTATACTTGTACATGTTTATTGCATATGTGCAAATATGTATCTATAACGAGAGATTTGTTTTAAGGATTTGGCTCACATGATTGTAGAGGCTGGCAAGTCCAAAATTTGTAGGGTAGGCAGGCAGGCAACTCAGGGAAGATATTATGCTGCACACATAAGGCAGAATTTCTTCATCTCGGAGAAATCTCAGTTTTGCTTTTAAGGCCTTCAACTGATAGTTTGAAGTCCATCCACAATATTAAGGGTAATCTTTACTTAAAGCCAACTGATTGTATGTAAATGTTAACCATGTCTAGAAAATACCTTCACAGCAACATCTAAATTAGTGTTTGATTAAATAAATGGGTTCTATAGCCTAGCCAAATTGATACATAAGACTAGCCATGGCACTGTATAAGAGAAAATGCCCCCAAAGATCTACAAATTTAATCAACCATTCATTCAACAAACACTTATAAGTACTTACTATATGTTACGACTAATAAAGATAGGAAAGATATTTATCTGCTCTCAAGTAGCTTACTGTATAAAAGGGAGTCAGAAAATGTCCCATTATGTAAGACACAGTCCAAGTTCAATAATTTGCATAAACACCAGTTGCTAAAGCAGCACAGGAGTCAGCAATATTGAGGAGAGGAAAGGGAATTCACTGTAAAGAGAACAGTACAAATATGCAGAGGCGAGAAAGGACACTGAATCAGAAAACTAAATTGCAAAGACCTTGGTATATTTGGAATATAGGGCTGACAGAAAGTATAAGGAAATATGACTAAAAAGCAGTCAGGGCTTGGTATGCTGTTCTAAAAAGTTAGATAGTATAAAGAAAGCAATGAGAAACCATTGAAAGATATTCTTCATGTAATAATAGCACATATTGGATTTTTTATATCTGTAAAATTAATACATCTAATTCCAGAAAAAGAAGAAAATGAAGTAAAGACCAAAAAATGAAATAAAAATCACATATAATTCTAACACCTAAACATTCATTTATTTCTTTTCTATCATAAATAGAAAAGAAGGATTCTTCTTTTTTGTCATAACATGACCAAAATACCAATAGCACACTGAATAAAATTAGCAACAATTCCTTAATTACTAAAACATCCAGTTGGAAGTTTTTAAGAATTTTCAATTAGGAAAATGATGCAATCATTGTGTTTACAAGATTACTCTTGGAGCAGTAGGAGGGAGAAAGTCGAGGTGTGGTGGCAGCAAATCTAAACGGAAGTCAAATGACTAATTAGAAGTCTATTGTAAGGAAGAAATGATTAGGTCCTCCACAGGGGAACTCCATGAACCTCAAATATTAGAAACCAAGAATCCTTATTTTTAGTGTTTCCTATATTAAGTTTTGCAAATTACAATAATTAACCCTTATTTATAAGTACTGAGCCCGTTTTATATAAGAATTTAATAGCTTTAAAGCCTTGAAGCTATGATAAAATCATTAAAGGTCAATTCCTGACAATTCCCCTAAAGGCAGTTTTTCTGAGAGTTATGGTCTGGGGTGCACACATATACCAGAAGGGAGTAAGGCATTAGAATTCAGGAAGGGTGGATGTGTAATCTTTCCTAATGCAGCCTGATCCACACTTGGCAGCCTCTCTTCCCAACTGTTCCCTGGAACATCCTTCTACAGCAGTATTAGACCTTCTAGAGAACAAAATGCAATCTCCTTTTGTGGCTGAGTCTAAGCTAACCTTGGATAATTGGCAAAGGTCACTTCCTACCATCCATGGAAAACAAGACTAAACCATGACCTGACATAGACCAATAAATTGAAATTGATTAAGCAATTATTACATTACCAGGTCCATGCTAGAGGATAGAAATAGAGGCGAACTCTCAATTCCATAGGAAGCCTAGTATATATCTCCACGAATTATCCAATAATTCAAATGAGTTAAATGACACTTTCTTAAAATGAACAACACAGATATTCCTGGAAATGAAAAGGCAAAGGTATAAGGACAACATGTAGCCAAGAATGATTAATGGACAAAAGGAAATATTGTCCCATTCATTCTGCATTACTGAGGATGGTCCTGGTATGCCTCATCTTATTGCAGCAGCTGTTTAGATGAACACTCCTCAAAGTGTGGTCCACGGACCAGTGTTGACCTGTAAAGTATTTACCAATCCACCATGAGTACAGAAGTTGACAATAAACATTCAACACTGCTTCATTCAAATGCATGTTTAGTATCAGCAAGCGTTGTTTAGAATTTTAATTTATGGGGAAATATTTTCTGGTTTGTGTGGGAGTATGTTCAAAATGGCAACTGCAAAGGCAGAAAATGGTTTTGGAGAATTACCTAGATTAAGGAGCTTGTACCAGAATATAAACCACACACTGCTTTCTTCATTGAAAATATTTTCCTAGGGAAAAAAATAGACAGCTGACCTAAACAGTGTGCTTCAGCTATTGGTTAAAACAAATGCAAATTACATAAATCACATTACATGTGTTAAACTCAAGATTTTCTCTTTGTCATGGGATTGTTTGGGAGATGATCATAATTAACTAATATTAAATACTAAGGTACGATGGTTGTCGGGGGGAAAAGTTCTGTTGCAAATGTTTGAACTATGGAACAGACTCTTAGTGTTTCTGATTGGCAAGAAATGTTTGGTACCAAAATTTAAAAATGAAGATCAGACATGTAGATGTGTCTGGTATTTGCAATATTTTTAATGGTCTTGATATGTCCATGAAAATAAAGAATACATTATTTTTAATGATAGATAGGATGTAAGGGGAAAAAAATAAAAGAAGAAGTGTAGAAGGACAGAGTTTCTACTGCTTGGTATGACAAGACCCATAACAATTTAACAATTATCAGTGAAGTAGGTGATAATCTTGATACTGCATATTTGTAAAAGGTTACAACAAACACTTTATAATTTGATAGAGAATTTTGAAAAATTTTTCCATTAAAAGAAGATCCATATATAAGAAATTCTTAGATCTGGAATCATTTTCTTAAAGCAAAAGAATTTAAATTTAACTATACCTTTTTATAGGATAAATTGTAAGTGGCTTTTGATAAAGGATTGAAAATGATTTCTGAAAATATAGTATTATTTGTTTCATTTTGGATTCAAGTGAAAAATGAATATTCTAAAATTGTTTTAAAATTTCTTCCCCTATTCCTGTCAGCCTACTAAACTAGTTTAATCTACTATGAGTGTCATTAAAATATGAAAACAGTGTAGAATGTTACTCCTTTTGAGCAACATGGTCGTCAATCTATTCTAGTTTAGTTCACAAGAAGCAAAGTTCATTTGGCAAACAGAAAGACCATTCTAAGTGTGCATATCCCTGTTTCCTTCATAAATTTTTGTTTAATTACTATTGCACAACAAAAAATTATGAGTATAATGATTTTCTAAATTAATCGTCAAGGAATTGTTTTCAGTGTATAACATCTATGATTATGTAATTATTTTCTTTACTCATGTTATGTCTTTACTCCTGGTGTGATCATATTATTGAACTATAATTTTATATCTATTAAATCAAATAAAAAGAAACTGAAATTGTATTTTGGAAGTCATTTTTTTCATTTCCTGTTTCTTAAAATCCATTTTTCATTCAAGAGTTGTTGGGGAAAAATGGTTCACAACCCCCAAGAGTTTGCAAAGCACTGGCTTTCTAGACTATTTCCCCCACCTACATGCACATTCCTAAGAGGATGGTAGGAGCCAAGAAAATGGTTTGAATCATCATTTCCTTATATGATATATAAAAGATTTCTAAAACAGCACACAGGTGACTAGATTCCTTCATGAGATATTAGTTCTTTAGTCATGGAAAAGAAATAGGAAGTGCCTTTAAATGGAGTGAAAAAGAATGTCACTAAAGCTGTGCAGATTAGGGGAACAGAATCAAGGGTATGGTCAAAACAATGAAAAAGCAGCAGCCTAATCAGCCAAAAATTACAGTGGCAGCATTATATAGTTTATTTTCAGCTAGAGGGCTGCTGACTGGTAAAGAAATAACCAGATATCTTGGAAAAAATCACATTTGACCTTTTTTGGAGGTCAAATATGGTTGAATATCAGCAATTTCACATTATACAACCTATTAATTTCAACATGTATTAACGTGAAACAGTAATCTTATAATTTACCTTAGTATGTGCAGTTTCTATCTCAGAATTTTGACATAAAGATCATTTTGGCTCTGAATGGACCTGGGGATAGGCTTGGAGATTCTTTATGGGGGTGGAAGAGGGGAGAGTGTGTCAAATGGTGAGATTAATAAGAAAACAAACAAACAAAAGAAGCATAATATTTCAAAGTCTAGTCTTGAACAGAAAAACTTGCTTCTGAAGGGGGCAAGTGAGGAGTGACTTTTCTTTATCAAATGCTTTTGTAGAACATTTTAGTAGTTCCCCAATTAGTTATTCCCAACCTCACTCCCCACTCCAAGAATAATGTGATCATAAGGCAGATTTTGGCCCTTTACACCAATGCCAAATTCTCTAACATTATGAAAAAAACCATATATTCATATATATTCAATCAACCCCATTGATATAATGGGGTTATATATAATGGGGTTATATATAATGGGGTTGATTGAATTCTTAATATCCTATTTTGAAAGGTAAAAATTGAAGGGATAAAAATATAATATTTAATGAACCACTTTATGTGCTGGAAAATTTACGTGTTTTATTTCATTTACTGAGCAGATGGCTGAGGGCTTAAACATTGGAATAATTTGTTAATAGTAAAAACATGGTAGAGAATTAATTAAGGGTAGTAGTCTAAAATACCAAGTAATATAAAAAGCTGTACTTTCTTCACTCACCTCTTAAATCAATTCATTGTATGTTGTGGCACCTGACTAATATACATATAATGACTTTGTTTTGGTCAATGTAAAGACTAATTTGTCTGAGATATTAGTATTGATTGATGTAGAACTATGATCAATATTGGAATTTGAGGGTCAGTTTTAACATGTGTCACACTATTGACTGCATATAGGTTATAACTTAGAAAATATACAACATATTAGAAAAAGTTATGCTTGGATAGAAACCATTCACCATTTTAAAGTTATAATAATTAATATGGAAAAATAACTATCAAATTAAACAACCTGATCAGCAAAGGGCATTTCTGATCCTTTTTCCATATGGTTCAAGTTGTGGTCAATATCTCTTAAAAATAAAACATCTGGTGAGTTTAACTTCTCGTGCCCTGTATTTGTTGTTGTTGATCTAAATATCTCAAGCCAGTATGCTAAGGATAGAGCAAGGGTTATCATGGGAGAGAAGTTGCTCAGGTTAACTGACTTTCATTTATTCTTTATGTGACAAATATTGAAAATTATATAATTCCTGTTACTAAAGGACAAAGATAAGGATTTGCCATTGGTTTTGTTAGCTATTATTATTTTACAAACACTAACAGGCAAACACAATGTTCCCTATATCCCGAGCATTGCTCAAAACCCTTTGTGTTTATTATCGCATTCAATCCTCGTCTCTACTGTATGAAGTAAGGACTATTATTATCCTTTTTATAGATAAGAAAACTATGGCACAGAGAGTTTAAGAAACCTAACTCATGTAATTCAGCTAACAAGTGAGAAAGAAGGAATTAACATCCACTCAGTCTGGCTTTATAATCCCATATAATTAGCCACTGTGGCTTACTGCTTTTATTAAGTTTCCATTTTGTCGGTTGATGTTTGACTAAGTTTTTCCAGGTCATCAGTTGTTAGGAGGCAAAAGATTGAAGAAAATTATAGAAAAAGCCCATGGATTGAATTAAGGATAAAGACAAAAAGTGGTGTATTTTTAAGAACTGAGCTCTGGCATAAATCAGTAATTTTTCAGAAATAGGATTATCTAGGCCAGCCTTCTAAAATGCCAATTGAAAATTTCAGAACCATTCTCTTAATGTCCATGAGGCAAGTACCAAATAAGAGATATTATTAGATACTGCCAATTGAAGAACAGTTAAAATGTATTCATCTTTATATAAATAATTCAACAAAAATTGGCAATTCAGAGTTGCAAGCCATATGAATACAAACTATGAATCTTTGATTAAGATTCGCAGAACTGACTGTTTTTAATGAGTCAATTTTGGAAATGCTTTCTGTAAAAGAGTGACTCAGAGAGAAAATAGCAGTACATAATATATAGCAAATACCCACACTATGAGGCACAAATTGAGAAAAAGTAGGCCATGCTTTCACATCTAGCTTACCAATCTAAGGAAAACATTGCATAGAAATCTGAAAAGTTGTTTATATGCATGTAATAATTTATAAATTACTTTATTCTTTTAGTTCATAGGATAGGTAACTCTTGGGAAGTCAAATAGCTCTCAGGATCCTACCCTTTGTCTTATTTTTTAAAAATCCCATGATACATTCTTCTCACAGGTAGAATATTTAAAGTAAAATGCTAATCCTACCTTATTTGGCTTGATTTGTATGTCTCAAATATATATCTTCTGTTATTTTATTATTTCTGTTGGTCTGGTAGGTTTACTTTAACTTACCTGTCACATATTTAAATGACTCTCATAAACTATATAGTATCCAAGTGAAAACGGGTAAGATGATATTGAGGGGTCTGGAAATTATGCTACTTCAGGAGTCAGTGATATTTAACATAAACAAGAGATGACAGAGGGATTCTTGAGAAATTTTTGAATATTGAAGAGAGAATATGTTCTGAGTTGCTTCTATTACAAGATATTAAAATGGTTTTCCAAAGTGAGGTTGTAGGCCAGGATTTATTATTGGGACCAAGAATCAGTGAGATGACTCCTAAACTCCTCAGCCACATTGAGTAAAAACCTAAAGTATTTTTGAAGACTGGAAGAATCTCCAACCCCCAAGTCAATAGAGACAAGCCCTGGGAAGTGAGGGGGATCCATTGGATGGGTGTTTGAGCTTTGCCTGGAAATCCAAAGATGAAAGACCACTTGCAAAGCTTTTCTTTCCTTTTTTTTTCATTTTAAACACAATTTATTGAAGTATATCATTCATACATGAGCATACATAAACAATAAGTGTTTAGTAAACGTTGTGAACTTACAAATCAAACATGCGTAACATCATACAGGGCTCCCACACATCACCCCACCACAAATACTTTGCATAGTTTTGGAACATTTGTTAACAAATTATGAAAGAGCACTGTCAAAGTATTACTACTAGCTATAGTCCGTATCTTACTCCCCTATACTTTTTTAAAAAGGGTTTATTTATTTATTTATTTACTTTTATCCATTTTCACCCACCAATTTTTGCTGTTTTTGTGTCCATTTGCTGGGCAATTCTCTGTGTCTGTTTCCTGCCCTCTCTTCTCATCCTTCTCCTCCTGTTTTCACTGGGATTCCATCCTCGGAAGCGCCAATGTGAGAGAGAGGCTTCCTACTGACTGCACCACTTTAGTTCCTGGTTTTTCGGCACATCTTGTCTTGACTCTCCCTTGTGTCACTCTCCTGTTACATCATCATCTTGCTTCATGGCTTGCAGGGCCTGACTGCGACCTGCACGCAGGGCCTGGGGGGTTCACCTACATGCGGGGCCTGGGATGCTCACCCGTGCACAGGGCCTGATGGTGCACCCGCTTGTGGGGCCTGGCGGCGCACCCACGCACAGGACCTGGCAGCCCGCACGCCTTCTATATTTTTCTTTTTTTTAAATTTTTACTGGGAGGTCCCGGGGATTGAACCAGGTCCCTCCATATGGAAGACAAACACGCAAACATTTGAGCCACATCCATCCCCCTGCTATATCTCTTAAGGTTGACCAATGATACCTAGAGTTACAGTCATTTCCCATACAGGATGGTCATATAATAAACCAGGCTGGGTTTATCACCAGCATTCTAAAAACCAGACCTAGGGAGAAAAACTAGGTCTGGGGACACAGGCATGGTTTCTAATATAGCAAATGTTTAGCCTGCCCTGATTATCACAAAATCAGGACAGCGAGAATATCCACATGCGAAGCTTTTCTGATGGAAGGCACAAAGAAGAGGTTATTCCTGCATGGGGATTAGCAGGTACTCACTTTTAAAGAAAAAGAATGAGTCAGGAATTTCCATGAATCAATTCAGGCCACATAAATGAAGGAGCATGTAAGGGGTCATCTTAGGTCCTATCCAACAAGACCACTAGGAGAGGTGTAAAGACCTCAGCAAAAGAATAAATGACCAATCAGAATGGAGGTTCATCAAGGGAACTCAGCTATGGGTGTCTGGGGGAAATCCTGGGAGAGCATCTATATATGAAACAGGTAACTTTAACTCCAGCCAAATTCAGAGAACTCAGGATGAAAATGACCATGTCAGAACTGGTTAAATAAAAGTTTTCCTCTCTTCACTTCCCTCCGCTCTAGCCCTAGTGTAGCAGGAGTTTAGAGGAGAGGTGGGAAAGGAGAAAAGAAGCCAAGCACCTCCTTTCATCCCACTAGAGTTGTGCAGTCTGCTCAGCAGACCTGCTCATGGAGCAAACAGGCCTCAACTTCAAATTAGGTACAGAGTTTTAATTATTCTGTGGGATTTCAAAACATAATCATTAAATTGAAACTTGCATGTTCAAAGTACTTTTTATTTACTAAGAGTAACTAGAAAAGCCATGTGGCTTGCTTTACTTTAAGATCAGGAGAACTAGCCCACAAATTAAATTTTAAAAGATGGTAGGAAACAAAAATAAATTTATATTATTATTATATACTAGGTCATGCTTTCTTACACTTAAAAAATACATTTAAATGGGAAAAAACAGGGCTGTCCATATGCCAGCTGGGCCCAGAACCTCAATGGAGTTGCAACACCTACTCTACAGCTCACTGGACTCACTCAGGACAACTAATAAGGAAACGATGATGGACAAAGACCAACCCAAGGAATAGAGAGTGTCTGCAACTGCAAACAAGATAGTACCAACCATCTTCCTCATGGAATATAAGCCCCCTCTCAATTAGAGGTGGAGTGGACATCACCATCCCAGAATCCTCAGGATTGGGGAAAGAACTATGGACTAGAGTGGACTTACTGGTATTCTACTATAGACATATTGTGATTCCAGCAAAGGAAGAAATTATAACAATGATGTGGAGCCAGTGGTCACTGGAGGCTCTGCGGGCAGGGAGAGGAAAGAACAGTTGTAATATGGGGGCTTTTTCAGGACTTGGGAATCGTCCTGAATAACACTGCAATGACAGATATAGGCCATTTTATATCATCACATAACATGCAGAACTGTGTGGGAGAGAGTGTAGACTACAATGTGAACTATGGTCCATGCTTAATGGCAAAACCCCAGGATGCGTTTATCAATTGCAATGAATGTGCTACACTAATGAAGGATGTTTATGTGGGAGGGTGGGGAATGGGGCATATGTGAATCCCTATATTTTTTGTGTAACATTTATGTAATCAAAGCATCTTTTTTTAAAAATTATTATTAAAAACAAAACAAAAAACAAAATACAACAGTCTGCAATCTTTTCAACAGTATGATCTGTGAGCATATTTTTAGAGACATCTGTACAAATAAGTGGTTATTTTCAAAATCAGAATTAACAGGACTTTGTTTAGCATTTTCCTCCCCTTTGGTATATAAATATGTTCTATTTTAAGAAGAAACTCCTCATTTTAGGTAGGTTTCAAATAAAAAATTCTGGTACAAGGAACCATAAAATATGGTTTCATACTTTCTCAATTTATTAATGCCATATATATGCTATATTCTTTATATATACAAATATTGTCACACATTCACAACTCTGAAATAATGATATTATTAGCTCAAATTTGCAGATTAAGAAATTGATACTCAGAGGTGTTCCATAACATCACTAAGGTAACCTGTAGTTCTAGCATTTTCATTACCACATACCATATTTCCATTAGTAAAGAAAAATGTATTTGAGATATTTTCAGAAACAGAGACAAAGCATTAAATATTGACTAAGGTAAGTTTGCAAGATTTAAAATAAACGTAGATATTTCAGGTACATCTGTTTGGAAGCATAAAAATCATTTAAAAATAAATTTATATGACCCTAAAAAGGAGTGAACATTTAAAGTGTAAAAATAAAGCTTATATTACATTAGAGATCCCCTAAAGATCTGCATATTGAAATCTAAACAAATTAGCCACTGGCAATCTAGGTTTGGCATACAGTGATATCATATAATCAATCTTCTTTTAGTCTTCTTTGATTTTACCAGTCAGCCTTTGATTTTACATATTTTATTGTAAAATATGCAATAGGGTTGAGATAACTTGGAATTTTTTCAATGATCTCTCAAAGAAGCCAATTTGAAAGAATTGCTCCTTTTCAGTAGTAACTTGTTCTTTTCAAGTGAATAAGAACAGTTAAAAGTAATGACTTAAATGTTCAAGAGGGAGAGGGAGTTGAGACTGCTTTATTTGAGCTACATGGACAATAATGACGTTGAGTTTTCCACTTCCCTACTCAACTTCATTTTGTCTGTTAAGATCCAGATTGAACATGTAGATTAAAAAGAGGGAAAAATATTATATATATAATATATATATATATACACACACACACACTCACGTACACACACACATACACACCAATATCCCATGAGTTTTACTTAGAAAAATATGCTCAAAAACACTGTTGAGTTTGATAGCAAACTTTAAAGCAGGCTGACAAGACCTGAACCCACTGATCAATCTCAACATCTCTAAAAGTTGGACAGCACTATGTGCCTCCTGATGTGATAAAATAGAACATGTACAGTACACTTATACTGTACTTTTTTTTTTATCAGGAGGTACTGGGTATCGAACCCAGGATTTGTACATGAGAGGCAGGTGTCCAACCACTGAACTACAACCATTCACCAGTTTTTGCTTTTATTAAAAAAAAATTTATATATATATTTTTAAAGGAAGTATCAAGGATTGAACCCAGGACCTCATACATGGGAAGCAGGTGCTCAACCACTGAGCTACACCTGCTCCCTTGAGAAATAGAAAACATAATCAAGTCTCTAGATGTTAAGTAGTAGTTTATAGAGAATATGGAAGATAGAGAAATATTTAATGACATCACAAGGTTTCAAATCCAAATACAGAATATGAGAAATTTCATGTGATAAATTACCCAATATCTTTGGCAAATAAGTGGCATCAGAGAAAAACAAAGTGAAACAACTAATGAAAGTAGATGGGTCATTCTATGATTAAAAGATACTTAAGAAACATATTAGCCAAATGCAATATGTGGCTTTTGTTAAGATCCTGATTTGAATAAGTGAACTATAAAAAGACATTTTTTAGAAAATTAAGAGAAACTGAACATGGACTGATTACTAGATGATATTAAAGAATTGTTCATTTTTCTGGGTATGATAGTGAAATTGTGGTCATGTTATGGTTATAAAATTAGTCTGTACATTCTAGAGATATATTGCTGAAGAATTTTTAGTAAAATTATATGATGTTTTGTATTTGTTTTAAAATACTCCAGCAAAAGAAAAAATAAGTGGTAGTGTGGAGTATAGAGTATAAATTATAAATAAGAGCAACAAAATGTTGATAATTGCTGAAGCTGGGCTATAGGTACATGGCAGTTTATTATACCATTTTCTATACTTTGTGTACATTTGAAAATATCCATTTAAAAATGCTATAAATCCCCTTTCTCATGTCTCCCCAGATGGAGCCATTAAACTCAAGAGAAAGATCAAGTGTTAGATCAAACAAAAATGTTAAAATATAGAAAAGAGAAAAAAATGTTCATAGATATTCCAATAGCTCATGAGAGTTTTATTTAGAAAACTATGTCCAAAAATATTTAGATAAGCAATAACCTGAGATCTTAAAATGTTTTTAAAGATAGAACCTAAGAAGGAATCTATTGTGTTCCTCTGTTCAGATTTAATAACTAAAACATCTTATCCTCTCCAAGAGCTTCCAACTTACGAAACTTTTTTTTGGTTGGTAAACTAATAACAAATAACTAAATTAGTTCCCCTATCTTTCATAATAACTTTTCTACTAAGCTTGGAAGAAGTACTTCCTTTAAGGACTACAAAGCAATACTATGTGTTCCATACCAGGAGTTAAAAGCAAACTCTCTTAGTAGTACACAATTTCCATTCACATTGGTAGTACACAGCCAAACAAATGTATTTCTGAATTTCTGAGCTATATTCTAAATTTTTAACTACAATATATTTTCAATGTCTAATACCAGGTGCTGAATTAGTACTTTCTGATGAAGCTGAGTAATAGAGCTGTTTCTTTCTCATCTCCACAGACATTCAGAAAATTGATTCATTCATAATTTTAGTTAATAATAATTTAATTGCACTTACATATAAAATGAAAAATTTAATGAAACTCAGTCAAAATCATCTGTTGACAATCTTCAGGATTTTAGTTTAAACTGTAGTGAGAAAATGACAACTAAAAATCTTTTTTTTTAATTCAATAAACACTGTATGAAGAAGTTCAAAATATAAACCATGGCTAATTTGTAGTGAAAAATTCCAAGTTAGTCTCCAAAAGGAAAAAAATCGAATAGTGGGAATAGGCGTGAAATAAATTAAAGAACTGATTTATAATATAGGTTCATTGTATGTATGCATTATTTTTTAATGAAGCAACAAATTGTTTAAAGTCCATTCAAAGTAAAATGTGCTAATTGAGGCTGATGATGCCAAGATCCAGAAGGCCTGGAATATATGTGCTTGGAAGGTAGGAAAACAAAGGGAGCATTAACGATTTTTTAAAATGGGTCATCAATAAAAAGCTCTTCAAAGGAAACCAGTTTGGAGTTGTTTAAGAAGATAGTGCCAATCATGAAAGAGGGAGAAAGAGAGGGAACGAAAGAGAAAGGGAGGAAGAAGAGAATAGGAATAAATGGTTTTTTAGAAGGGATAATGAAAGGACCAGTGAAAATGTTTGAAACATGGACAGGGTACGCCCAGAGGTGGGGATGCTTCAGCAGACTTGCCCATCCACCTAGACACTGGCACGGAGTTCCAAGATTAGTGGTTAAGAACCTTCCAAGAGTCTTCATTTGTTCCTTAGTCAAGTAACTTTCTGCCCTAAGGAAACTTTCTCTAAACTTTTAGCTACAAATATTTATAGGGGTCCTCCATTATCTCAATATTCATTTTCCAAATCCCTGAATTTATAAGGTAGGATTGAAAAGTAAAACTCATCCCTACTCAAAAATATTCATAACTGAACCAACCACCTATAAAATCTCTGCCATTTAAATCTCCCAATTTAATCTTAATTACTCCACATTCCTTGCTCAACTCTTAATCACTCAGTCCATCACTGATTGTCAAATGGAGCAATGAAAATAAAGTGCAAGTAAAACACAATCAATTACAAGGTAAATTAGAAAATGTAACGAATCACTAAAAGTGATGTTGGAAAACAAAATCACATGGAAAATCATATGCAAATGATGATATGCCAGAGATAAGCCAATTTTAAAAAAGAAGAAAAGAATAATCTGCCAGACTAAGCGACAGAAAAAATAATTTGGATATCAAAGCATTAATAAAGACCTTTGGAAAAATGGATAACACTGATATCAGATGTTTGTAAAAGGTTATACCATTCTATCATTTTGTTGGGGAAGATCACAGTAAGAAAATAACCTAACTCATGATAAAAAGGAGAAAATAAATATTTTCCTCCACTACCTACTCTAACATTTTAATTTTAATACTCATTTAAAATAGATTTATTTACCATTAATACAAATATGTTTGGATACTATGGTACCCCCTATACTTGTGAATACTTAATCTACCCCCAAATTCCAGGAGGTATGACAAAGAGCATCTTGCATGGTTTCTGCCCCAACATTAATTCTCTGGCTTCCTTATTAGTCACTGTTATTTACTCTCAAACAGTTTCAACTCTGGATTTGGCTAAATTGAGCCCACTATGTTTGGCATTTTAGCTAATACCCAGAATCGTTTTTGAAATCTTTAAAAAAATAATTTTACACATTAATAAAAATGTGGGACACATCTATGAAGGATTTGAGAACTCAGTGTTATACAGCATGACACTAGAGTGCCATTTTAGCTAGTTAATAAAATATCTAACACTATAATTTCTTTAACTAAGAGATAGTATTTGATCATAATACAAATTTCTCACCTATTTGGCCCTCCACTGTTTATTTCCAACTCTGTCTGTCACTATGATCTTCACTGAGGAGAATATAAAAAGAGAATATGGCATCCAGACTCAGGGTGTTCACATTCTGGGTGGGATTTTTAATACTAATTATAAAATAATTATGAAATATTAATCAGAATTAAATATTTGATGAGTAGTGGAAGGTAGCAAGAGCTGCAGCAGTAAAAATGTTTAAAGGACATTATTGAGGAGGCTGAACTTTATCTGACATTTTAGGGGTGCTTAAAATAGCCAGAGAAGAGAGTAGAGAATGTTCCAAAAAGCATTAATAGCAGAAATAAACAATGGCACTTTCTAAGAACAAGGGGGCACAGACCTGACAGGGGTGGTACCTTATTAGGAAAATCAAAGGGTATAAAGATTGAGAAAGGAGAAAAATATGACAAGTTGAGAGTTTTTCTTAATATTACTTCTGTGCTAAATCCTTGGTTAAAAATAACACTTTAACAAAATAATTGTTTTGCCACTAGCAAAGTTTAAAATTCTGTTCATAGGGCTATTAATAATGATTCTCTGCCCTTGAAATGAAAATACTTATTTTTCCATCTTCCGTAACTCATAGCACAACATCTTATTGAACCTCAACTCTTAAATTATATACTCTTATAGAAAAGTTTTTCTATAAACTTTTATACAAGTTACAAGTACCTTGTACACCATTCACAGCTGTATTTAAGAATTTTAATTTTAGATTTTGTCCTTCTGTCTTGAATGACAGAAACCTCTCTCTCGCTGTTCTCTAGTCTATGCTGTCCCCAGCCTGTAGACACCTACCTGCTTGGAGACAGAGAGTTACTCCTCTTTGGTTCCTATACCCTGTCCTTCTACAGTCCACTGCAAAAGCAGAAGAGAAGAGGAGGAAAGAAGGCCACATGGGCATTTCTATGCTGACGGTATGTTTTTTTCTTATTGTTTTTCCCCTATTTTCTACATCTTTCTTTGGAGGAAAGAGGATGAAAAAATACCCCTTTCCTGCCTCATTTATACTTTCTTGGCAAAATGCAGTTTGAAATGTACATACAGTAAACTGTATTAACCATTTCCAAGATATCTGCAGTTGTTATAAACATTCTTAAATATTGCTGTTTTAGCAGGATGATGCCTTAGAAACTGTTTCTAAAGGATTTTGTATATCTGTCCTTAAGGGTGTAATAGTTAAACCTTTTAAATAATATTTAATGGAGTTTTTACTTAAATTTAAAAGGATTTCATGATCATGTATCACAGTTATAAGTAGGACCCATAAATAAATTTCCCTTTCAAACAGTGATTCCCATTCCAATAAATACTTGATTTTATAATATCCTATACCTTCTTCGAAAAGGTCCCCATGCAACTTACAATAATCTATGCCTGAAAACATGTGTTTGTAATTACTTAATATATTTCAGTAGATTTTATTGCATTAGCCAGAACTCCGTGCACACGTTGGATATTCCATAAATGTTGCTGAGTGACTGAGCATAAGCCTCTAACCCTGCAGCTGTCCTCAGTCACACAGATGAAAGTCTTATAATTGCCCATTCAGAATTATTCATTTTTAGCCCACAATTGCATTTTCTTTCATTTTATGTGGGCCTATTATCTAATGTTCTGAAAAACTAAAATGTGGACTTGCATATTTGGACAATGGAACTATTTTGTATTTTGACAACCTTTGGTTAAAAGACACAAAACTTTCTGGGTTCGGGTTTGATTTTGGGGTCACTGAGTTTGATTTTAAGGATGCAGGTCTTTGAATTAACCACACTCTCCTGATTTTCCGTATTAAAGGTCCTCATAAGTCTCAATATTTGTGTAAACTGCCACTGGAGACCTCACAAATATCCTATAATAAGAAAAGAATGTTCTTTTTGTTTAAATTTTGACAGGACGAGCTGTGGCTGGGTAAATCTGGAAGTGATTTTTCCAGGACTGCATTTCCACAACCAAAGTAAAATTGAAGACTGTTCATGACTTTTGCACTAATTAAGAAATTAAAGTATTCTGTAATAAAATTGAAAAAATAAATAATAGACATTATGGAATGGACAGATCCCTTCACATTGATGTTTTTACCCAAACTATCAAAAAATCTTTCGGATGTGAGAAACAGTCTAATTTTGTACCTTGACAGTAAGACAGTGTTCGATGTTTCCAAATTCAAATAAAGGCAACTGTTTTATAAATGCTACTATCATTGAAAAAAGAAATCATTCTCATTCACATATTATGATAGTGTACTGGTCCACTACCAATTATATAGATGTTCTTGGCATTTCTTCATTCTTAGCTCCCTGATAAACAAAGTAAAACATTTTAGACTGTGGATAAGAGTTAGGTATGGAATAACACCAGCACCAGCAGCAACCACATTTCTAAGTGCTTACACTTTCCCAGCTCCTGATTTAAGCATTATATGAACTAGGAGAAACATATACGAATTGCATGAATGCACTTCCATGACTCATAAGCAATGTATAATTTCCATCCTCATTTTAAAGAAGAAAGCTTGGTTAAGTAACTTGTGTAAGGTCACATGGCAAGTAAATAGCAAAGGCAAGACTCAAACCCAAACTTAAGTCAGTTTGCTTTCATCTTAACCACTGGACGCTTCCCTAATTGAATGCTTGTAAGTCTCTCATTGTTTAAACAAACAAAATATACTATCAAGTGCTGGTTCACAGCTTTGTCATAATGAAAGGAATATTCAGAGAATTGGGAACAAGTGATGGAAAATATACAATGATGGATATTGTGGTCACTGATTAAGACATGTAAACATTTTAAGTGTATATATAGAACAGTCTACGCAATTGCCTCTAACAAGAAGATGACTCTAAGGGGTGAAGAGAAACCCTGTAAATGCTTTTGATAAATCTTCTCTCAAAACACACACTTACACACACAAGCACATATACATACATTTTAGTCTTAGACAAGTTAGATCCTTACACATAGGTTCTATAGAGGAAACAAAAAGGAAAAGCAAGATGAAAATTCAGCACAAATTAGTAATTTGAAAAGAGCTGTGACATAGCACAAGGAGAAAAAAAACTAACAGGTTAACAGTTAAGATTTTCTAATAATTCCTATGTGCTGGGTAATATTCTAAGTGCCTTATGCATATTAGGTCGTTCAGTCCTCACAGCAAGCCTTTGAAGAAGGTCCAAATATTATGCCATTTTATTCATTTGGCTAGGAAATGGTGGAGCTAAGGTTTGAATGTAGTCTATTCAGTTCCAGAGCCCAGATTTTCACAATTAATAGGATAGGATACTTTTTGTTTCTTTTTTTTTTCATCTCAAGACTGAAGCATCCTCCCAACATGACAATAAAAAATGACTATTGTATGTGAATAAAGGCAATATTGTGTTTATAATTTAATTGATTTATACTAGCAAGAACATTGCCCTTGTTTTGTAATAAACCAATAATAAAGATTAAAAGTTAATGACAATGTTCACATCCATTAGAACAGCTGCTATTTAAAAAACAGAAAATAAGTGTTGGAGAGGTGCAGAGAAGTAGGAACACGCATTCATTGCTGGTAGCACTATAAAATGGTGCAGCTGCTGCAGAAGACAGTTTCACAGTTCTTCAGAAAGGTAAGTATAGAATTACCATTTGACTCGGCAGTCCTACTACTAGGTATATACCCGAAAGAACTGAAAGCAGGGATTCAAACAGAGATGTGTACACCAATGTTCACAGCAGCATTATTCACAATTGCCAAAAGATGGAAACCACCCAAGTCTTTATTAACCAATGAATGGATAAATGTAGTATATACTACAACGGAATATTATTTAGCCATAAAAAGGAATGAAGTCTTGCTACATGTGACAACATGGATGAACTTGGAAGATGTCATGTTGACTGAAATAAACCAGACTCAAAATGACAAATATTATATGAGCTCACTGATTTGAAATAATTAGGAAAAGCAAACTCACATAGTCAGAATCTAGATAATAAATTACCAAGGGACAGGGTGGGAATAGGGATTGGGAAGTTAAGGCTTAAAATGTACAGGGTTTCTATTTTAAATGCTGGGAATATTTAGGTAATGGATGGTGGTGATGATAGCACCACATTGTGGACATAATTAATTGCACTGAAATATATATATCTGAATGTAGTTAAAAAAGGAAATGTTAGATTGTATATATGGTAACAGAATAAAAACAAATCCATGAAACAGGGTACACAGAGAATCGTAAGTGGAACTATGGACTATAGCTAATAGTAAAATTATAAAAATGTGCTATCATCAATTTTAACAAATGTTCACACCAAAGCAAAGTGTTAATAATAGGGTGGTATACAAGAATCTTGTATTTTATGAATGATTGGTCTGTAAATCCACAACTTCTCTAACAAAGAAAAAAAAAAGTTAATGAGAATGCTATTTTTAAAGAACCAAATGTAGCTCTAGATTCTTGAACAGTTATTGGAAGACAACTCTGTTTCAATCATGTCTTAAATATATTATGATTACATAAGCCACAATGTCCAAAATGTTTATTTATGGATGTTCCAGATTACTGTATTTAACCATGTATCTGATTCTGAGTCACCTAATTAAATACTGAACCCAACAATTTCATTCTGGTAGTCTAATGCTTAATATCAAAGGTGTCTAGGGACATAACAGCACTTGAGAGAAGTTTATTTCACGGTGCGTTTTACAACCAATTTCAGGAACTGACATGGATGAACCACCGTCTACCTCTTACTTAATGACCCAGGCATACTCCCAATAATTTTAACATCACTATACATTAAACAGAAGAAAATCTCCGTGAAACTCTCAAACACGTTTAACATTTGTCTCTAATAGCTGCTTTCAATGTTACTTATCAAGTTTCACATCAGGTCTGCCACATTAGTTAAAGGACAACATTTTTACCCAGTGCAAAAAGAGTTTTATTTACCTTAAATTATGGTGACTGAAGAAAAGGAGATTTAGTTAAAGAATTTTGAAGGGCAGATGAATACTTTCTAAATCATAGAAACTTTCAAAACTTTTAAGGAAAATGGGTCTATGGACTTTGCATGGATTAATTAATTTAATCCTCATAACAATTTTATAAGGCAGGAACTATTATCAAAATTTTAAAGATAGGAAACGTTAGACACCAAACAGGTCATGTAACTTGCCCAAAGGCTCAAAGTTAGTAAGTGCAAAGCCAGAAATCAAACTGATGCTCTTTGGTGCTACATTACATAGGAGGGTTTGGCAGCACTGGGCGTTAGGAGGACTGGGGCCTTCTCCTGGATTTTGGAAAAGTAACTCTGTAACCTTGAATATCACATTGGCTGTTCATTTATTTCTTTGTAAAATGCAAGCTTTGGATGATGTAATTCTTAATCCCTAAAATTTTAATGCTTTCTGGAATGTATACTAACAGGGAAATTTTTAAATTAAATGTAGTATACCCAAACTCTGAAATATTGTGCAGCTATTTGAGAGAATTAGATCTATATTTAAGTAATTGGGGAGCTGGGGGAGTCCATGATGTAGTATTAATTATTTAATGACATTTTTACTTAATAATTCAATTGACACTACATCATGCACATTCCTCCACAAATACAAAATTACAATTACACAATTACAATTACAGTGTACACTATGAACAATAAAATAATAAAGGTATATACAGAAAATTAATATCTCTACCCCACATATACTAAAAATTATCGGCCTATCTTTCACTACACATTTTTCTTCAGGCTCATTAAAAAATGTATAATTATATAAACTTTATTTAATAATTACCATATTCATAGGCATTACAGATAACTTCATTGCTTTGCTACTACAAAGAATGTTGCAATAAACACTTATATGCATATCCTTGCATTCTAGTACTTTTTCTAGAGAATAGCGTCTCAAATGTAGGATTTCTGGATCAAATTATATGAAGTTTCCAGGTTACCTTACCAAAAATATATTCTTGGGACATTTATAGCCCAAACAGTAAGTATGGCATACCAATGTCTCTCATCGATACCAGCCTTGAATAATTTAGCTTTATATAAAATTCATATACATGCATTTACTTATATATAAAATTATATATAATCTGGAAAAGTAGAACTTCATTACTGTTTCAATTTATACCACCCTAACTACCAGTGATTTTTAGCATTTTTATAGAGGTTTATTTGACTTTCCTCTTCAGTGAGTTGCTGATTCATAACTTTGCCTTTGCCTATTTTTCTATTTTTTAAAAATCTTTTGATTAACAATTAGCTGAATAGGAATATCATTTCATCTGTCACATTTGTTCACAGATGAACTTTTTCTCTATCATTTCTCTTCGGCTTTACTTATGTTATCTTTTGCCTTAAAAGTATAATTTTTCTATAGTTAACTGTGTCCATCTCATTTTTTTTCCACGTGAGGCGCCTGTCCTTCTTAGAAATGTCTTCCCATCCAATGTTTTTCTTTAAATCCTATTTAAAGTAATTATAGTTTAAATATAATTTAATTATATTTAATAATAATAGTTCAGGTTAATTCATTCAAAATCTGTTTGACTCCTTTCAACTTGATTACCAATTTTGCCATTATAATTTATTAAATAAACCATTCTTTTTCAATTCATAAAAATTCTCACAGACAGGTTGTATTTTTATTGAAAAATGAATTTCTATGCATATATAGTATTATACAAATTTGTAAATGGATAAACTAAGTTAATTTTTAATATACAACCTAGTAAATCCTTAGAAAGTTATTTTTAAAAAGTTATATCAAGTAGTTAAGAAGTATGACAAATGCCATATGTGATGGTTAGGCTAATGTGTCGACTCGGCCAGATAATTGTGTTCAGGTGTTTGGTCCAGCAAGCACTGGGCTAATTGTAATACAAGAGCATTTATGGACTTGGATCACCAGTGAGTTTACTGTGTGGATGGCTGATTACATCTGCATCAATCAGTAAGATTGCATCAGCAGTGGATGGCACTTTTATTCAATCAGTTGAATGCCTTAAAAGGGGAAGTGATTTCAACATTCAGAGAGAATTTCCCAGCTCGTCTTTGGACAGCCAACTTCTACCAGAAACTCATCAAGGACCTTTCATTGGACTTTCATCCGAGCCCCTGGTTTGCAGCCTGCCTGGGGAACCTGGACTTGTGCATCCCCACGGTTGCATGAGAGATTCTTATAAAATCTCATATTATTGACAGATATCTCCTGTTGATTCTGTTTCCCGAGAGAACCCTGACTCTCCATATAACTCAGAGATACTTGAATTTATCAGAATTTGCACTTTCACACAAAGTACACACACCAGCACATAGAACACTTAATATGTCAAACCCTGAAACTAAAATATATATACACACATATAAAATGAACACTGTTACAAAAGAATTGAAGAATGTTGTCCAAAATCTTTTAAAATTCTGTCTTTTCTATCTGGGAACAAAATTTAAACCCAGAAAACGTTTTAAATGTTGACAAAGACTGCTACATTCTATTAAAGGGAAAGACAATTAGTAATAAATGCTTAGGTTTTCTGCTTTTCAGATAGCATTTAAGTGTTTTCTCTAACATTTTTGAACTATAGTTTTATAGTTACAGATAAACTAAGAAGATAATTTACAAAAATGAATTTGAAATAAGAGTATTTCCATTTTCTCTTTTTAAAAAAACTAACATAATATCAAATTATTAAGCTATTCCACCAAACCACTTATACAAAAATGGCCAAAGACTGTTCTAACCCAGGAGATCGAACATACTCAGACTTTAAGACTTTAGTTACTTTTATTGAGCTAAGCCCGTGGGCGTCTGCAGCACACCTCACGCAGGAGAGAACTGCAGCCCCGAGGTTCTAAAATGGCTCCCTTTTATAGGGGGTTGCTGTCGCAGTTTGCAAGCAAGCAGGATGTACAGAAGTGGATTGTGGCGGTTAGCTAGCATTTGCACAACTTCTTTGGTATGCAAGGTTCTGATAACTTGGGACACAGTTGCAAGATTGAGATGTTTTTGCAAGGTCGCTCAAGGGAGGGAAGGTTATGTGCCTCCCTGATAGGACACTCAGGGAACAATAGAAAGTTTTCTTCTCTAAGTTATTTTGGGTAGGCTAATTTGGAGCTAGAGTACAACAAGACAACCTTCTGAATAATAAAAACAAAAGTTTTACAGATTTTTAACTTGTCTGGGCTGCTTTTTGTCATGGAGAATGAAGACCCTTTACTTGGTTTCTACCCTCTGGCCCTGGCCCTTCTACTTCTTGATCTAGTACCTTGAGCTAAAATTCATGTATAAAACGGAGGAGTACGAATAGTTGAGCCCTGAAAATCCTTTCAACTCAAAATTATATTCCAAGCTTTTTAGAACACTTGCTTTTATAAGACAAGTTGGGTGCAGAAAAAGTATATACTTAAAAATGATAGGACTATGATATATTTATCTATAAAAGCTCTTTTTTTTCAAAACTGTATTATTTACTGCTCTTGAAAACTTAGCTTATTTTCTTACAAATTAATAGCTTATACTGTGAAAAGATAATCATACTATGTATCCCAATATGAAAACTTAGTTAAAAATATTAAAAGACCCTTACAGGTTTAGATGGATTTACACTGATCCTTCGTCTCCCACACAGGGATCTTTTGTCTCTGCTATTCCAGAACTAAGTGGCTGTGGAGGGAACGTGAACAAGGTATTGCACAAAGTCATTCTGTCAGATCCTAGTGATTATATACTTACAAAGAAATAATCTTGAAAACATGTTTAGAAGGCAAGAGACAAGATGCAAGAAGATAAAACTCCTGGGTGTTTTATTTCCTTTTAACGAAAAGAAAATAAAAAAAGCATAATGAAGATTCAGTTTTCCATATATTTAAGTTTAATTTGTGTGGCTGAGCAAGTGGACTTGATGATTTCTCCTTTGGGTGTTTTATGATGTGAGGGTATTCTCCCTGGTGTGCTTATATAATTTTACTAAAAATATCAGGGTTAAACCTTTGTGCTTATGAGTCTAAAGAAGCCCATTAAGGCAGTTTAGCACCTTGCTACAAACATCACAACTGTAGAATTTAGTATTTGTCTTTTGTTTCATAATATATTGGTTTACTGCCTCATCAGACAACTGTAAATTATAAAGACAAAGAAAGCAAAAGCAATATTAATTATTAGATGGTCCCCAGTTAAGCATGAAACTTCTTGGTGTTTAAAGCCAAATCAGTGGTTCTGATATTTCGCAGCCACAAATGCCTTTGGTGTTTGGGTTATTTGAAAACAATTCCCTGGCAATTTGGGCTTCTATATAATCTGACCTAAAAGTATTAGCTTTGCCTTCTTTTCAAATAATTTAACTCCATTTTGAATATCACCAGAATCTCTTTTCTTGTTTTTTTTTTTTGTTTGTTTAATAAAATGATTTTATACAACTGGCCAATAGAATCCCCCGTTTGTGCCTTGACTTTCATAACTACATGTTTAGTTATATGTTTAAGAAGCTGTTTTATCGTGTTCACTATTGAAGGAGCTTGGAGAAAAGACTGGATAAGGAAGTTGTAGCTTCCTTCCTCACAGCTGGGAAAAACAACCAGATTCAGGGAATCAGACAAGTTTATGCTTTTGGTCATAACTTTCTTTTAGTTCAAAATCAGAAACCTTAGTTTCTACCACCTCAGCCAAATCATTCTAATAATTCAGCTTAACTAATGAGCACCTAATTAAGGTCAATACTGAACTAGAGACTAAGACGTTTGTGTAAAAATTAGGAGTAAAAATAATAGCTAATATTTGCTTACATTGTATCAGGTACTGAGCTAATAATAATCTAATTCTTACAATAAGATTTGAGATAGATATTAATATTATGCATATTTACTGATATAGAAACTAAATCTTTGGAAGTGAGTTACCTAGGCCTGCCATAAAATGCCACAAACTGGGTAGATTGAAACTACAGAAATTTATTGTCTCATGGTTTTGGAGGCTAAGTACAAAATCAAGGTCGTGGCAGGGCCAAGCTGCCTCTGAAGTCTGTATGGAAGAACGTTATTCTATACCTCTCCCAGTGGCTTGCCAACAATCCATTGCATTTTCTCACTCACTCATGATGTGGCATCCTACTTTCTGTGTCCAAATTTCCACTTCTTATAAGGACATCAGTCATATT
The DNA here is from genome assembly GCA_029593785.1 of Cabassous unicinctus. Taxonomy (NCBI): domain Eukaryota; kingdom Metazoa; phylum Chordata; class Mammalia; order Cingulata; family Chlamyphoridae; genus Cabassous; species Cabassous unicinctus. Next base: position 38,461 of record JAQZBX010010803.1, read on the forward strand.
GGATTAAGGGCCCACCCTACACCATTATGACTTCATTTTAATTTGTGTAATTCCATCTCTAAAAACTTTATTTCCAAAGAAGATCACGTTCTGAGATCCTGGGGATTAGGACTTGGACATAGTTTTGGGGGGCAAGGCCCAATTTAATCCATAACAGAAGGCTAAGCACAGTGAAGGTCTCACAGTGAAGCCAAAGTCAAAAGAATTATTATAGTATAGCCATTTCATTAAAAGAGTTAGACTCAGTGTCCATAAGGAACTTTCTCCCACAGACTTTTCATCACTCTTCTGTGGACTAGTTCTTTCCCTACTCTGCATAAATCCTTGGGAAATATCCACAGCTTTCTAGCCCCTTTTAGTCACATGAATAGTCTCATTTCAGCAATTAAAATTCCACTTAATCAAAACCACAAATGATACAAAGGTAAAACATTCCCTTTTCCCATCATAGGCCCTTTTCAGGCTGAGAAACCCATGGTGGTGAGGAGAATAAGATGCTGCTGCTTCTCCTCCTCCACTTACTAGATTGTCTGACCCTACAGAGGTCAGATCCAAGGAGAGAGGGGATAAAGGGAAAAGGGCATGTGCCATTTCTTGTGGAGTGAGGGACCTCTAGGTGATGGAAGGACAACTCCTAACTGGAGAGAGGGAACACATTTGTCAATTTCTCAAGGGTTCATCTACTGTGAATCCCATACTTCATTTGACAGGAGAGATGCTGTTTTCTACTGGTAGCTTCCCTTCACTTCCCTTAGCCCCTGGGCCTCCAGAAGTCTACCACTGTCCATCTTGGGTAGAGAACCCTTTTAAAATGGTTTCAGGCCAACTCCTTCCCAAGCATCAACAGGCAAAACTTATACATTGTTCCTATACCATATATGCCATTGAACTCACTCTCACTGCAGTTCTCTACCTCTCTGTGATCAGGCAGGGCTGTCCAGTCTCTCATCTTTAGCCTTTTCAGGCACATTGCATTAGTCAGAATTCTCTAGGGAAATTGAACTAACAGGAGAGACGTGTGTGTGTGTGTGTGTGTGTGTGTGTGTGTAATGTAAATATAATGAAATTTTTAAAAGGAATTGACTCACGCAACTGTGGAGAAGGGTAAGTCCAAATTCCATAGGGCAGACTGCAAACTGGGAATGCCAAAGAAGGTTTTCTATGAATTCCCCAGGAGAAGCTGTATGATTGAAGTAGAGATGGAAATTCTCCCTTCTGACTGCTACAATCATCACTTCTCCATTTAAGGTCTTCAACCGATTGAATGAGACTTCTATTATTGTTGAAGGCAATCTCCTCAGTTGATTATAGATGTAATCAGCCAAAGATACAATCCACTTACTGATGATTACAGTAAGTTACTTAAATCCATACAACATCCTTATAGTAACAATCAAGCCACGACTTGCTTGACCAAACAACTGGATGCCATAACCTGGCCAAGATGACAGATGAACTTAACTATCACACACATGTAAAAATTAATCTCCAAAACTCCAAGGAACACAAATCAGTCCCTCTGATTGAACACTTAGAAGCTTCTCTAACTTGATTTCAAGTGAGGGGGAAGCACTCTTTTCCTCATTTATCAAGCACTGTCTTCTTTCCAACACAGGAAAGGGGCAGAAGCATTGATAACTTGGTCTAAATACATCTTCTTCTGTAGGCTTTTACAACAACCTCACCAAATTTCTTAATATATCATCCTGGTAACTCACAGGCTAAGAGTTGAAAAACTTGGTTTTTAACTATCTCCTTTCCAAGTCCTGCAAAGGTAATGTACATTTCACTGTGCAACATATGGGACACCAATTGCTTTCCTTTAGTCCTTAGTTAAAATGTTCCATACTGTGGCATTTTGAAATTATTTTATGAATACCAAAAAGAAAAAGATTACGTTTGTAAACTTATCTATTCCTCTGGGTGTGATACCCTTTGATTGCATTAAATTTAGCTGAGGTGCTGATTAGATTACCTGATAAGATCGCTTCAGGGCTGTTGAGTGGACTACTTCAGTGAAGCATGACTCAAGTTGAGTCTCCATCCTCTTGCTGGGTCTGATATAAATGGAAACACAGAGAAAAAATCAGACACAGGAAAAGAAAGCTCTGCTATTTTTGGTCCTGCCATGTGACAGAAAGGAGAGGCTCAAACAGCTGAGGCCCCCAGGAGAGCGTAGCCATTTGCTTGATAGCTTACAGCCAAAATTGGGAAGAAAGCAGCAGCAACCAAGCCTGAGAGAAGAGGTCTGGTAAAAGACCTATGCTTGGTTGCCCTCAGCTGAGTTCCAGGAGATGGTACAGCTCTGAGGGGAAGGTAGAGACCAGGCAGAGACATTACCCACCATCTTGCTTCTACACGTGGCAGCTGACTTTGGTGAGAAAGCATCTCTTATGGTGCCTTAAATTGGACTTTTCACAGCTTTAGAACTGTAAGCTTTTACCCCAAATAAATAGCCTTTATAAAAGCCAATAGATTTCTGGTTTCCCTTTGGGAAACTAAAACAAGTACCCTCCTACAGTAACTTAGAAAGTGACCTAAAGAGAAAAAGCTATTGCAATGACAAGTACAGGCCATTATATATTTTGTCAAAACCTATATAATTGTATGGTGCGAAGTATAAACCATAATGTAAACTATAGACCATGGTTAGTAGCAGTGCTTCAATATGTGTTCATCAATTGCAACAAAGGTACCATACTAATGAAAGCTGTTGTTAATGGGGTAAAGTGTGTGTGTGTGGGGGTGGAATATAGGAATATATGGGAATCTCCTATATTTTTGATATAACATTTACGTAATTTAAAGCGTCTTTAAAAATAAAGGAAAAAAAGTTTCCCAACCTTCTTATATTAATTCTTATTGCTAAAAAAATAGTATACATATTTTCCATTAAAGAATTTTCATTAAAAAAAAAGCAAGAATTTTCCTAACTATAACCTTGGAAATAGCTGAGTAATATGTTAGAAAATTGAATTTGCTCACACTATCCATCCAACCTTAGCAACCTCAGATAACATTTCATCAAGGATTAAGAACTCTGGACTCAGATTTTAATATGAAATTACTATCAACCCAAAATAGCAGTAGCAATGTGTTTTTTTTTTCTTTCAAAATCTCATAGATTCAAGTATATTCATGATCTAACTCAATACTACGTATCCTGAGTACTTAACAAAAATGATAAAGATTCATCTCAGAAAATAATAATTCAAGGTAAATTTCAGTGAAATCAGAATTCAGTCCTTGATGCATTTCAGTACCCATCAGAGAAAGGGCAAATCTTCAGGCTAAGAAGAGGCTTAGGTAAATCTGCCATCTTTAAATGGAAGAAGTCACCCAGACACTGTCAGAGACAAATGAACCAAATTAAAAAGTAAAGGCTTAATTGGCTTCTAAAGACATTTCCCACAGCCCAATAAAACTTTGAAATTATTCATTCTTAAAATTCTAAGCCTGCTGCTGTAAACAACTTCTGTAGTGTGTCATTTATGTCCAGAAATAGAAATATTTCAACTAAATTATCTTTCATAATATAATTCAAGGAACGGGTTCACCAGTCCACTCCACTTTATAATCTATATTTTACTACTTTTGTTCTTCAGAACAAAACCTTTGGCATAAAAATCAAATAGTAGTTTACAAAGTTTAGAGTTAGCAATCCTCTAATCCAGATAGACAGGGAATGAGGAAGAGACTATTATCAGAATCACCTGAGATACACACCTGACATCCATTAGGCATTCCACCCCCTCCTAGTCTGCCTAAAGCTGTTGGGGATGGGGAAGCTGACTAGGCATGTTCAGTTTGAAAAAATAGTTATATTCCCACTATCCAAACCATTGACTGTCTTTTAAGAATTGAGGAAACTGACCCCAAACTGTTAAAAGACTTAAGGTCAGACAATTAGCAGAACTGCAACAAAACTCTTCAGACTTCTTCTACTCTATCATACATGGAACTATAATTGATTGAAGTAGCTTAGCTTATAGGTTTGGCATTAAGATTGATCTATATTCCAGAAAAAGTCTTTTTATATCCCCTCAAAATGTCCCCTTTAAATATGTGACATTGGGCTAATATTTACAAAACCATCTGTACATGGTTTTTTTTTGGTAAAATATGCACAGGGTCAGGGGGTTTTGAATTTGGGGTTGTTTGCTTAGCACTAACTTCAATTTTCTTTTCATATGAAATTATTTTTTATCTCTAGATGTATGCAAGAAACATATAAGGAGAGCTTATATTTAAGCTTTTAAAATAATTTATCCTACCACTTTATTAACCAGTACTGTTTCAGCTAAATAGAATCATTTACTATTAACTAGGCTGTCTGGAGAGACTTCTAATTTTACACTCAATATGGACCTCAGCTTTCACTGCGTTTAACTCCAGGCTATATTTATATTTTCAGAGAATAAAAGATGACAGTTGGGAAGGATGAAACTATACCATGAGCAAGCTTATTTAAAATGCTTGCTATTTCCATACCGGTCAAATCTCTCCGTTCTTCCAACACCCCGAAAAATAGGCACAAGGGGGAAAAAAAACTACTTTGGAACTCTCAGTTCTTGGGATGTTGTGTGGTTAAGGCAGACAAAACTTACAAGTAACAGCCTTCACAGCGGGTTCTCGATTGCCAGAAAGAACCTGGGCAGATCGCAGACAGCACCGGGCCCTGAGCGGCGCTGGGTTGCTTTCTGCGCAACGACCCTGCAGGCACAGGGTGGACACTGGGTGTGTTCCACGCCCAAGAAAAGGTGTGTTAGCTAGGGATATTCACTCAGTAATTATGGGGTCGCGGCCTAGTGCCCAGAGCCAGTTAGTTTCTGCCCTCAGAATCTGAAAGATACCCCAGGAGGTCAACTGCCAAGAGCGCCTCCTGCCTCCCACTCCATATTCATTCACAACGCTCACCCTGCCGCCAAGATGCCAAGCCGCCAAGCCGCCCTGCAATAACCGGGTCCCTTGCCTGCCGCTACCCCAGCCACATTGCAGCTGTGGAGGGCCCTCCGCGTCCCTCCCCGCAGGTCCTCCCCACCCCTGCCCTGGATGACTAGTGGCTCTTCCCGCCCCAGCTTACGCAATCGCCTCCAGCACGCCCGCGCTCCCATCCTTGCCTTGCAGACACGCTAGAACCCTGAGATCCAAGTCCCCTTGCAGGGTCCCACAGCAGGAAAGCCCTAATGGCACTTCCCACGTAGAAATGGTCCTGAGGCAACACGCTCTTCATGCTCACCAACCGGTTTCTTGACCGCCCCCCCTGCCCCCCTCCTCC
>JAQZBX010010804.1:0-43748 GCA_029593785.1 Cabassous unicinctus
ATCATGTTTTCCAAGAGTATTTAATGACAAGGGACTGTGGTCACAGTGTAGTGTTAGATGAGCAAGTGAATGTAGACGAGCAAGTTGGGGAAGTGTGTGGGGTAGTGGGGCTGGGGGAGTAAAGCACACCAAGTAGCATTATAGATGTGCTTGAGGAAAAAACCTGGAACTAAACACACTCCAGTATTCACACTGGCAGTTCTCAAGAACCAAGACAGATGATTTTTGTTTCCTTCTTCATGTATGCTATAGCTTCTAACTCAATGAGTATTTCTTCTGTACTCTGGGGAAAAATAAACTGAAATGTTAAGCATAAATAATTTGAAAGTTAGACATTAGTAAACGCAGAGCCAGAAATCACCTGCCCTATAATTAAAGGGGATGTCACGTCCTAGGAGGAGCCCGGAAAGGCTGCAATGGAGGCCCTGCGTTGAGTGTTTGGGAAGGTTTGGGATGAAACTGTCTGCCCTCAGGAGCCCCTGTCAGGCTGGCAGCCTCCGTGTGACCCGGGTCTCTTTGCTGTGTCCACAGATTGTCCGTGTGGAGCCCTTGGTGACCATGGGTCAGGTGACTGCCCTGCTGACCTCCATCGGCTGGACCCTGCCCGTGTTGCCCGAGCTCGATGACCTCACAGTGGGTAAGGACTCCGTGTTACTCTTAGGGCAAGAGGAGCAGACAGTCCTGGGGTCAGAGCTGGCAGGAGCTTGGCCCCACCTTCCCGCCAGTTCCATCCGTGACGGGTCACCCCACTTCTGCTCGCCCAGCTCCAGTGACAAGGGCTCACTGCCTGCCATTCCATCTCAGAACCGCTCAAGTTATCAGAAAGCACTTTTTAATATTTAGCTAGACTCCGCTTCCCCGTGACATGTCCATGGCTCCTAATTCTACTGTATGAAACACTCAGAATAAGCCTAGTTCCTTCTGCAGGATTCATGGACCTGAAAGCCTGTTCTCCAAGCTGTTTGAGTCCTTTAACTGTTTTCATAGGACATGGTCTCCTACCACCCAACCAACCCCCATTTTGGTTAAGGCTCCTCTTAAAATGAATGCAACAATATTCTGTGTTGGGTTTGGTTAAAGCTGAGTCTGTGAGCACCCCAGCAGGGTCTCACCACCCACCCCCCTCCCTCCAGGCAAGCCTCATGCTCCCACCCCAGCCCCTCCTTCTCTCTCCTGCTCTCCAGATGGACAGAAACGGGAACTCTTCCCCAAGTCAACAGCCCCATTTCTTCCAGCCCTGCGCAGCCTCCCTCGTGCTGTGAGCACCCCCAACTCCCGCGAGGTGTCATTTACCCAAGCCACCCCCCACCCTGCACCCCACAGCTCTTCCTGGCTAACACGTGTGTCCCTGCAGGGGGCTTGATCATGGGCACAGGCATCGAGTCATCATCCCACAAGTATGGCCTTTTCCAGCACATCTGCACAGCCTACGAGCTGGTCCTGGCTGATGGCAGCTTTGTACGCTGCACGCCGGTGAGTTCAGAGATAGGGGGATGTCCACACCAGCTTGCCCTGGGCATCAGGGTCCCAGGGAGGGGGAGGGGGCTCATCTGGGGGTACTTCATGTCAGATGCTTCAGGGATAAGTTCAACACCTATTCAGTCTGCATCTCCATCCACAATAACAGCAACAACTTGCGTAGCCCCTTTTCCTTGTTTGTGCTCAGGCACTTGTGAACTGCTGGAAAGGCTTTATTATATAAGCAGATTTTATATAAATGCATTTACTCCTTTAACAACCTTATGAGATAGGCACTATTATTACTCCCATTTACAGATAGAAAAATAAAGCACAGCGTGGTTAATAAACGAGTGCGTAGTCACACAGCTAGTAAGTGACTGAGCTGGGATTCAAACCCAGGTAATCTGGCTCCCAGATCCAAGCCACTGATGACACCATACTGCCTCTCAAGGGGAAGTCAGGCCTCAGCATCAAAGCTCTGGGTCAGATATTGTGCCTGTTTAGGAGAAATAAAAGGCAATTTTACCACCAAAGTGGGACACCAACCTTGACGGATTTTTACCCTAGGAAGTGGGCCAGGATGGAAACTCTAGATAAACTCCAATCCCTGCTAGCTTATTTAAGGGGCCCCTGGGGTGTTTCAGCCTCACAGAAGAGAGTCCAGAGAAGGACTCCCGGCTTGGGCACCTTGGTCTGGAATGAGAGACCCCTCTCGGGATTTACATCAGCTCAGCACAGTTCCCTAAACACTTGCCTGGGCTCTGCTTTCTACCATGTTCTTTATCAGCAGAGAAAAGAGACAACTATTCTGAATGTCCCCCCTCCCCAGCTCCTCATCAGGCAGAGCCTGCTTACTGCGGCTGTAACCAGGTGGTGGTCCAGGTGGGGGATCAGGCGGCCCAGTCCTGCTGCCCCGGGGACTTCTGCTGGCCCCAGCTCCCCCACCCACCGCCAAGACAGGGCTGGACTTTTCCAAAAGGAGAGTCATTAAAATCAAAGCATCTGAGTTGGCTTATCTCCAAGACAAATACCAAACAACAGCAACAGAGAACAATGACCTTAGAAACACTTACAGAACCAGGTGAAGTGTGGCAGGAGGCTGGATTGGGAGTGAGGTGACCTCGCCTGGGCCCCGGCCACGCTGCCACTGACTTTCCGGGAAGCCTTGGGGGAGTCCTGTCCTCTTCTGGAGCCTCACTTTTCTTGCCTGTCCAATGGAAATGTTGATGCTGTCTCCCTTGGGCTTTTTAGAGGTTGGAGTTGGGGGTGGGGAATTATACAAGCTAATGGACTAGAGGAAACTTTGTCAATTTTAGTAATAGCCCAGGTAGGAGACATTTTAATGTTTTCTAGTTAGGCTGACATTCAGTAAGGGCTCAGCACTTTTTCTTAGCCTCCCCTGGGACCCCAGCCCATTAGTCTCCCGTTTTGGGCAGTGCTGGTTGTGGCCTCTTTCCTGGGTAGCCTGCAGGTGGGGAGCTGTGCCTAGGTGGTGAAGGGAAGATGTTCCCTGGGTGATTCTCCCTGATAGAGAGGGCAGTATAAGGTCAAATGTGTTGAGGCTGCAGAGGTACCCCCATGACACAGAAGGGAAAACCAAGGCCCAGAGGTAACAGCTTGTAAAGGTCCTTGTTGGGGTTTGCACAGCAAGATAGCAACACAGCTGGAACTTAGCTAGCCTGGGCCTCCTGACCCCGTTGACCACATGACGCAATGTGGGGTTCAGGGTTCAAGTCCTCAGCCCGTGTCCACTCTCTCACAGTCTGAAAATTCAGACCTGTTCTACGCTGTGCCCTGGTCCTGTGGGACGCTGGGCTTCCTGGTAGCTGCCGAGATCCGCATCATCCCCGCCAAGAAGTACATCAAGCTACGGTTTGAGCCAGTGCGGGGCCTGGAGGATATCTGTGAAAAGTTTGCCCGCGAGTCCCGGTGCCCGGAGAACCACTTTGTGGAAGGGCTGCTCTACTCCCTGGATGAGGCTGTCATCATGACGGGCGTCATGACAGATGAAGCCGAGCCCAGCAAGGTAGGCTGGGGCACCAGGGGCTGCTGACCGAGGCCCTGGAAGGCTGGGGCTGAGCCCGTTCCCTGACCCTGAGCCTGGCAGCTGCCCTCTTCCAGGCTGCCCCCTGGTCGGCTCACCTGTGTGTGGGCAGCAGGCTCTACAGACACAGCTTTCTTGGGCAGTGATTAAAAGCTTTCATTTACTCTGCTCTACCACCTGCCAGGCATGTGCTCACCTCTTGATAGGTGGAATCTTTGATCCTCATAGTAACCCCATTTTATAGATGAAGAAACTGAGGTTCCAAGAGGTAATGTCAACTTCTACCAGATGACAGACAGAACTAAGATTTGAGTAATTGACTTGATGCCTCAGAATCCAGATTGACACTTTATTTAATTTATACCATACAGGGTTTAAAAGTTTTTTTTTTAATATTACAATCATTTTAAAAATTTATTTATTTTTTATTTTATTATTACTATTTTTAAGGAGGTACCAGGGATTGAACCCAGGACCTTGTACATGGGAAGCCGGCATTCATCCACTGAGCTATACCGGCTCCCTCTACCATGCAGCTTTTAATAGTGTTTTCTCCTTCCATTTAGAAAGGGTTTGCCTTTATTATAAGAGACTTGGAAAGTGTAAACAAGTAAAAGGAAAGAAAAGACTCTGCCTATAAACATGACCTAAAACCAGCTGTCACTTCTGTATTTGCTTGCTATATTTATTTCCTCTCTTTTTCTGCACGTAGATTTTTTAATTTCAAAAGTAGTATAACAATATTGACATATATAAAGAAGAAGTTAAAGTGTTTGTCTCTTCACCCCACCCACGCTGCAGGGTAACCATGTGCAGCCGTTTAGCATGTATTCTTCTAGGCCTGTCTCTGTGTGTGTCTACATGTTCATGTCCTCATTTCTTTTCACAGTATCCCATTGTTGTAAATACTCTATTGAACTTGTCACCTACTGATGAGCATTTACGTTGCTTAAAGTTTTGTGCTTTTACAAGTAAGATTGCATTGAAGATTCTTTTACAACTGTCCTTGCTCTCTTGTATAAACATTTCTGCAGAGTTGATTCAAAGAATGGAATTCCTGGCAAAAGCATTTGAGCAGAATAAATATTGACAGGACCAAAAGGCCCTCCTGAAATGCTGCGTTTATGTCCACTTCCAGCAACAGTATGTGAGAGCACCCTTTTCCCTCCATACTTGGCACCAATGGATAGTATCACTCTGTAATTTTTTGCCAATCTGATAGAGTTAAAAATAGTATCTCATGGTTTTATTTTGCAGTTCTTGGGTTACTTATGAGCTTGAACATCTCTTTGTACAGTTTTTCGGTTTGTTTCTTCAGCTCTGACCACTTTTTCAAATTTTATCCTGCTTTTCTTGTTTAGTGTAATATACACCCCATGTTGTTACGTTGCTTTCATAACCATCATGTTTAATATCTGCAGAACATTCTATTGAGCAAACACTCTATCATTTACTAAACTACTGCCCCACAGTTGAAAATTTAAGTTGCTTCCAATTTTTTCATTGTTTTTATTAATGTAGCAATGAACATTTTGTCTATAATTTGAATAATATCTTAAACTAGAATTAGTTGATCCGAGGATCTGCCCCTCTTCAGGCTCTTAAACTATACTTATATACATTTTAAGATTGGAAAGGACTCAAAAATCATCTGGTCCTTCCAGATAAAGAAACAAGACAAGGAAGGGAAGGAGACTCTTGAGGACACACAGCTAGTGCAGGGCAGATTTAAATTGCTGCCTCTGACTCCCAGTTCAGTGTCTGTTCCCCTACGTCTCAGCTTCTAGATTTATCATCATCCACGTTGACGGAGCACCTGTGCCTTGTGAGCTGGAGGACGGGGACCTCAGAGCAGGAGTGGACATGGTGGGGCTTTGGAGCCAAGGTGTCCGGGTTCAAGTCCAGGCCCAGCTCTGGCCCTTCCCAGCCCCGGGGCCCTGCCTGACCCTACTCAGTGTGTGTGGAACGGATACACCTAGCAAAGATATCTTGACCAGAAGTTTTCCAACTTATCTGAGCATTTCCTTAGAGGCTACCAGTGGTAGTACTGCTGAGGGAGGGGAAACGGGAGAGGGGAGACCCCACCCCACTCTACCCAAAGTGGCTCTGCTGTCATCCATTTGATGTCTTAGATGCCACCTAAGGTGGCACTCAGAGGGGTTTGGACAACTTTTAAAATGTTTGACCACCCTGACCTGATTCCCTTATTTCCCAAGGAGAAGACCCAGACGAAGAGGCTCCCTGGGGCAGTGGCAGAGGGGCCAGACCCCAAGGCCACAGGCATCTGCCATGTGCCCTGAGGCCAGATTGGAAGAGGGTGGCGGGGGGGGCAGTTGTAGGTGCCAGAAGACCTGTGGGCTTTTCATTTTAGGAACATTTTTTCCAAACGTTTCTGTTTGGAAGGCTGCTCAGGAATTTGTGGCACCACAGACCTGCAACACTGCCTGCTGCAAGGCTCCCTGCAGCCCTGGGAGGAGGCAGCCCACCCGTCTTCCGGCGGAGGCCCGGAGAGCAAGTGGCTTGCTAAGTCTTAGGGTTGGAACAGGAACTCTTGTGGCCTGCTGGCTTCCCCAGCCGAAGCGTGTCCTGGGAGATGGACGATCTGGATTCTTTCCCTCCCCGGGATTCCCTGGCACTAATGACTCCTGAACAGTTAGCTCCGGCAGCACCCGTGTACTGTGAGTCTCATGTTCATTTTGCAGCTGGTGCCATTGCCAGGCGTGTAGCCAGGCCCTGCCAGGGGTTAGATCACATCGCTCTTCCATTCTCCTTGGCGTGAAGAGGCCATGGCCAGCGTGGCCTGTCTTGCCCTGCCCTGTACCATCCCCCCGAGACTCATTTGGGCAAACAGTCTCTTCAGCCCCCGTCCCCTGGCAGGCTGTGGGCCCAGGTCCCCCCCTGTGGCGTGGTCTATCAGCAGAGGGGGCAGGGACCGGAGGGTGACGGCCAAGTAAGCTGCAGGTGCTGCCTGCCAGAGGGCCAGGGGTGGGGGCGGAAGGCCAGTTGGAGGGCAGGCTGCTGACACCGTGCCCCACCGCAGGCCAGGCCCCGGCTTTGCTCTTTGTACCTTCGCTCTTTTCGTCCTCCTACCACCCCCTGGGGGCAGTAATGTGTCCATTTAGGCTGTGTAGAAGATGAGGTTCAGAGAGGTTAAGTGTGGCCTGCCTAGGATCAGCCAAGTGTAGCGAAGTGGAAAAGGCAAACTGCTACAACAGGTATAGTGCTGTGGTCCCACTTCTATAGGAAGTGTCTGTGTACAGAAAATAGAGCCTAAGAATATACCTCCATTTTAGTGGTTACCCCTGGAGGGTGAGGCCATTTCCAAGTGACGTATTTCTTCATTGTTTGCCATTTTCATAAAGAGTGCATATTGCCTTTGTTTTTTTTTTTGTTTTTTTTTTTTAAAGATCTCTTTATTTATTTATTTATCCCCCCCTTGCTGCTTGTGCTTACTGTGTCCATTCGCTGTGTGTTTTCTCCGTGTCTGCTTATCTCCCCCTTGCTGTGAGGTCTTGCTGCATCAGCCCACCGCGCTGCGCGGGCCGGCCTGCCCTCACAAGGAGGCCCCGGGAATCGAACCCGGTGCCTCCCATATGGTAAACGGGAGCTCTATCGATTGAGCCACACCCGCTTATTGCCTTTGGAGACAGGAAGGAGACAAATAGTTTCTCTCTCTTTTATTTTAAAATTACACCCACATTCCACAGCCCACCATTCAGGGTTCTCTGCTGTCTGGCCCTGGCCCCGGCCTGGTGTGGCATCATGTGGGCGTGAGTCCTTGTCCTGTCCTTGCCCTTGTCCTGAGGCCAGCCTTGTGGCCTCAGGCAATGCGTTCAGCCTTGATGACCCTCGCCAGGGAAGCAGGGACCTGCCTTGCAAGGTCTTCGAGAGGTTGAGGCTGACACACGAGGTGCCCGGCAGTGCCTGCCCCTGAACGTGGGTGCCCAGCACACAGCGTGCTCGCTCCTCCTTCCGAGGTCCCCTCGGGCTTGCCCACTCGGTGCCTCTGCGCCTGCCCTCCCCTCCCTCCTGTTCCCCCTTCAACAGCCTACCTCACCTTCGCGGCCTGTCTCACTCTCCACTTCCTCCAAACCCCAAGTGCGTGGTGTGCTCTCACCTCCCCCAGAAGACTCAATTTCCCTTCTGCGCCCCCAGAAGTGCTTGTCTGACGTGGGGCCGGAGCATCTGCAGCCAGGGCGGGAAAACCCAACCCGCTGGGTCGTCTTTTGAAGGTCATGGGGCTTGGAGTTGAGACAGGAAGGCGCATTTGCCAGCACAAGGCTGGGTGATGGATATGTGTGAGTGGGGAGTTGGGTATGTGCACAATTTCTAATAAGCACCAAAAAAACTCCCGCAAATTACATAACATTCTTACTGTCATTTTATACGTGGACAATCAGGCTCAGGGAGTGACGTGCCCAAGGCCGCACAGCTGGTGGTGGCTGGGCAGGGTTTGGCCCCTGCGGCCAGCCCCAGAACCTGTGATCTTTCCAGGCTGCCTCCCCACCTCAGAGCACTGGCTCAAGTTCCTCGCAGAGCTGAGGAGACAGAGGCCCAGAGAGGCCCAGTGATCCCAGGGCACACAAGTTAAATGCTGAACCATTTATTTGGACTGACAGCTAATATGAGATGTAGAGCGCACAGGGCCCTGAGCTGGGGTGGCTCAAAGCCTTATCCTTGTGTGCTTCTCCAGCCGTCAGTGGCCTGGGTGGAGTGCTGTGCCCAGAGGATTGTGGAGCCCTGTTAGGGGCAGCAGGGATAGTGCCGTGATCAAGTAGCACCTTCTGCCGTGGGCTCCAGCGAGGAGGTGATGACACACGCCCAGTGTTTTGCAGCACTAGCATAGCAGAAGGGTACGGAGGGAAGAGATTCACCAGCATTGAGCGCTGCGCTGTGCCAGACACGGTTAAATATTTGCCCTTCGTTTCTCTCACTGAGAAGTAGCACAGGCAGGGGCTGGGGATCCCTAAGTTCTCTGGACAGTTAGGAACTAGCTGACTGACCCTGGGCCACTTAATCTCTTTGCACTTCTGTTCTCTCTGCAAGAGATTACCCGCCGTGCTCAACCTCACTGGGCTCTTGTGAGTCTCAAAGGCGATAATAGACATGAAAGAGCTTTGCAAAGGCCGGGAGTGCTGAGCAGATCGCAGGTGTCACAGTTACACCCTGATGGCATTTGATGCTGGCCTGTGGACTAATCGCAGTGCCCTCTGTCATTTCAGCTGAATAGCATCGGCAATTACTACAAGCCGTGGTTCTTCAAGCACGTGGAGAACTACCTGAAGACAAACCAGGAGGGCCTGGAATACATTCCCCTGAGGCACTACTACCACCGCCACACACGCAGCATTTTCTGGGAGCTCCAGGTGAGGCTCGGATTTCCCAGTCATCTTGGCTCCCCTTGGCCGGGCAGAAAACCAGGTTGGTGGACATTGCAGCCACACACTCTCCTTTCTAAGGAAAAAGGGTGGCCTTGTCCGGGGGATCTAGAATGTCTTCTTAAGCAGCAAGAGAGTCATTTCCTTCTGAGAGAGGGGACCGCCTGCAGGTAGAGCGTCAGGTTTTTACTGAGCTCTGCAGAGTGCCAGGACTAGGGATGCCGGGCCAGCTACTTCGGGGAACACAGAGCTGCTGCTTCTGTCCTGGAGGAACTGTCAGCCTGGCCAAGCCGACAGGTTCTAGAACTGTAAGGGCCACAGGAACAAGAAGAGGGAGTAGCTAGTTCTACCCAGGGTTCGGGGTGAGAGTCAGTGTTGGCCTTGAGAGGTGATAGAAATTTATGGCTGTGTGTGTGGGGGTGGGGGTGGGAGGATGGAACTGTTGTCAGTGGGGGGCGTGGGGGCATCAGGGAAGGCCTCTGAGGAAATGTTTGAGCAGGAGCCTGAACATAGGGAGGGCGTGCCTTGCAGAACACTGGGGAGAGCGTCCCAGGCAGGGGAACAGCAGAGGATGTGCCCTCAGATGGGCTGGGGCGCTTTGAAAACCAGCAAGAAGGCCCCAGAATAAGAGTAGGAGTGGAGAGTGGCGTGGGGTGAGGTGAGAGAGCAGCCAGAGGCTACCCCCTCTGAGACCTTGGAGGGCAAGCAGGACGCTAGAGTTTATGCCCAGTATGGTCGGGAGCTACTGGCGGGCTTTGAGCAGAAGACTGACATGATATGATTTTTGCTTAAAATAACTTTGCTTAAAATAACTGGGAATAAGTTTGACAGCTGGATGGAGAGTGAATGGGGGAGGGGTGGGGCGTGGGCAAGACTAGAAGAAACGATTTCAGCTTTTCCAGGGTGGCAGCAGTGGAGGAGGAAAGAAATGCCAGAGCTGGGAGGTACTGTGAAGGTTGAGCCAATGGTCCCTGAGGATTTCTAGACAGATTGGATGTGCGTGTGAGTCCCAGGTTTGGGCCCAAGCGCCTGGATGAATGGAAGTGCCACTGACTGCAGTGAGACCCATGGGGAGGAGGGGGCTGGGAAGAGAAATCAGAAGTTTGGTCTGGGACATGTCAGGGTGAGATGCCCTTCCAACGTGGAGGCAGGATGTAGGGTAGGCAGCTGTGTCAGGACTTCAGGGCAGAAGTCAGAGCTGCAGATAGAAATGTGGACATCAGTTGCAGAGAAATGTTACTTCAAGCCACGGGAGTACACAAATGAAGACGGAGGCAGGTCCAAGAGCTGAGCTCTGGGGTACTCTGAGGTTAGAAGAGGAGGAGGAGCCCAGTCAGAGGGGAGAGAAACCAGGAGAACGTGGCATCCCAGAAGCCAAGGGGGGAAATGGATGTGGCTCAAGTGATTGAGCTCCCACCTACCACATAAGAGGTCCCTGGTTTGGTTCCCGGTGCCTCCTAAAGAAGACAGTGAGCTGGTGTGATGGGCAGGTGCAGCAAGATGACGCAACAATAGACACAAGAAGAAAAACATAACGAGAGACACAACAAAAGCAGGGAGTGGAGGTTCCTGGTGCCTCCTAAAAGAAGACAAGCAAGACAGCGAGCTGACGTGACGGGCAGGCATGGCAAGCTGATGCAACAAGAGATACATGGAGGGAAACATAATGAGAGACACAACAAAGCAGGGAGTGGAGGTGGCTCAAGCAATTAGTCGCCTCCCTCCCACATCAGAGGTCCCAGGCTCAGTTCCCGGTGCCTCCTAAAGAAATAAGGAAGACGAGCAGACACAGCAAGTGCAAAACAGCAATGCTGCTGACTGAGATGAGGACCAGTAATTGACCTCTGGTCTTGGCCATGGGAAGGTCATTGGTGTCCTTGAGTGGAGGGAGTAAAAGCCTGGCTGGAGAAGGTTCAGAGGAGAACAGGAGACAAGGAAGCTGAGACCATGAAAACAGCGATCTGAGGAGACTCACAATGAAGAACAGTAGAGAAGTAGGTGATGGCTGCAGGGGGCATATAGGCTCAAGAGAAGGTGTTTAGTGTGATTGTTTTAAGAAGGAGAGATTACAGAATGTTTATGTGCTTATGGGAATGGTTCAGGTGGGGGGGGAATGACAGTGCAAGGTGGGGGGGTATGTTTCTAAAGTCTTGAGTGGGGTTGGGGTTCTGTGCTCAGCTGGAGAGGTTGCCTTTTGATGGGTGTGTGGAAAGCTCATCCATTCCACATGAGGGGACAAGTGTACGTGGGCGCAGTTGCTACAAGTAGGAGAAAGATTTGGTGGTGGGAGGATGGGGGAATTCTCTTCTGATTACTTCTATCTTCTCAGTAAAATAGGCAGCAAGGATTTCAGCTGTGAGTGAGCGGGCGAGAGGGTGTTGATGGTTTGAGCAGAGAAGAGATGTGAAATGGTCCCTTGGAGAGTGGGGAGTGAATTAACTGGGGAAATGAGCCGGCCTCAGGCCATGATCCTGGATTTACCACAAGACCAGCCATTGTGGTGCTGGGTCTCCACATGTGCTGGAGAACGAGTGGCAGGCTGGGTTTAAGCAGGTGTATTAGTCAGCCAAAGGGGTGCTGATGCAAAATACCAGAAATTAGTTGGTTTTTGTAAAGGGTATTTATTTGGGGTAGAAGCTTACAGTCACAAGGCCATAAAGAGTAAATTACTGTCCTCAAGAAGTCTGTTGTCACGTGTTGGAGCAAGATGGCAGGCGATGTCTGTGAGGGTTCAGCCTTCCTCTTCCTCTTAAGGCTCCATGATCCCAGCTGCTTCTGGTCTCAACTGTAGGCTGGCATGAGGCTCATCTCTCTCCCTGGGCTCATTTCTTCCCAGGCTCAGCTCTGGTCTCTCCACAAGGCCAGCTGTAGACCATCAGGCTCTCTCTCTTCCTGGGGCCTCCGCTGTGTCTGTGGAGCTGTCTCTATTCCTCTGCATTTTTCTCCTGTGTGTTTATTTCCCAGAGCTCCAGCATCAAAACTCAAACTCTTTCCTCTGCCGTGTTGTTTTTCTCAACGTCCTACTGACGTGGCTGAATCAAAGCCCCAGTCTTAATTTAATCAAGTAAACGTGAAACCTCTGAATCTAATACAATCTAATATGCCCAGAGGAACAGACCAGTTTACAAACATAATCCAATATCCCTTTTTGGAATTCATAAATAATCTCAAGCTGCCACAGCAAGGTTGAAGCTTTGCACGTGAGGATGATAGAGGATGAGGGAGTAAGGTTGTTGACAATTAAAGGGCATAATTAAAATCTAAGCCATTCAGGGAAAGGTGTGAGGATGTGAGAGGCTCACGATCCTTATAAGGTGCTAGGGCAGAATGGATGCCCCATTGGAGTGAAGAGTTGAAGTCGGGGTACCAGAGGGTATGAGTTGGAAAGAGAGTTGGTGACGGTCAGAGGATGAATGCTGGAAATTGAAATTATTGTGACAAGGAATGTAGGCAATATGACATCTGGGTGCCAGCAAACTTTTTCTATACTTGGACCAGATGGGAACTGTTTTAAGCTTTATGGGCCATAAGTCTATGTGGCAACTACTCATCTCTGCCATTGTAGTGAGAAAGCTGCCTAGCCAGTAGGGAGGTGATGGGCGTGCTGTGTCCCACTCAGCGTGGCAGTGGGCAGGGTTCACCAGCAGCCTGGCTCCCTGGGGGCTGTAGTTTGCAACCCCTGCTTGAGGATGTGGCATGAGAGTGAGGGCTGAGGTCAGGCAGAAGACGGGCTCACTGGAGATCGAAGAGAGGAGGCCGAGGAGCTTGGAGGCCAGGCTGTGGGCAGGGTGATCTCTGTGGATATTAAAATCGCCAAAGATGATGGAAGGATTGCTGTGGAGGAAGGTGGCAGCGAGCCAGGAATGCAGGGAGCGAGGGGCGGGAGGTGTTCGCCATGTGCTGTGCTTCTGAGTTGCTGAGGGTTTGGGGATGGGGGGTGGGCAGAGATCTGGAAGACTGATGAGGGGCCAGGAGAACCCCCCTCACCTCCGTCCACCCCAGCGGCAGGAGGGTTGTGGGAGAGAAATGCTTCGGAAGGAGGCCGAGGACGGCCAAGCTCTAGTTAAGGGCAAGGAGAAGGAAAGAATGTCGAGAAGAGAGTGAGGAGAGGATTTTGCTGATATCAGGCCATGTGCGAGCCCAGGGGAAGAGCTGGGAGAGTGGGCCACGGTGGCAGGTGGGGTCAGTATTCCAGTGGTGGTTTAAGGGGCCTGGACATCCGTGGTGACTTAAGGTAGACGGGGATGCAAGGCGTGACGGGATCACACCCGGTGGTCCCTTAGTGGGAGGTGACTGATAGCTCTAATTACAGCCCTCTTAGGCCAGGACTCTTAGGCAGAGAATAACGGGGAGGTAGTGAGGGCTTGGAGGATGGCAGAGTGGA
Source organism: Cabassous unicinctus (assembly GCA_029593785.1). Taxonomy (NCBI): domain Eukaryota; kingdom Metazoa; phylum Chordata; class Mammalia; order Cingulata; family Chlamyphoridae; genus Cabassous; species Cabassous unicinctus. The sequence continues at coordinate 13,268 of JAQZBX010010804.1, forward strand.
GGTCTCACCAAAGCCTGCGGGGTGCTGGGGCTCCCCCCTTTAGTCCCCATTGGGCAGTGTCAAGTCCCAGAGCCATTAGAGGGCAGAAGACACTCCAGGAGTCCTTTCTCATCCCTGCCAAGGGCCAAGCTAAGGTTGGGGGGTGGGGTATGTTTTTGTCAAGAGCAAGAATAAGGGACAGGAGAAGAAAGAGGCACCAGCAGAGGCCATTGAGAAAGGGCATCGGAAAGATAACAGCACTTAACGCCGATGCCCTGACCCAGTTCCCTCATTTCCCGAGTTGCTCTGCTGAAACCTTCACGTGCCTTATCTTAGTCCTCCCAGCTACCCTGTGAGGGGAGGTTCTAGTGTTATTCCCACTTCACAGATTTAGGTTGCACAAGTTATCCCCAGTAACACAGCTCATGAGAAATAGAGTGTATTAGTTACCTATTGCTGCATAACAAATTATTCCAAAACTTAAAGGCTTAAAACAACTAACACGTACTGTCTCTCAGTTCCTGTGGGTCAGGGATTTGGGAGCACATAAGCGGGGTGGCTCTGGCTCGGGAGCTCTCATGAGGTTGCGGGCAGTGTCAGCTGAGGCTGCCGTCACCCGGAGGCTTGACTGGGGCCGGGAGGTCTGCCTCCAAGACAGCTCCTCACATGGCTGTGGGCAGGAGGCGTAGCTCCTCGCCACGTGGACCCCTGGTCGGGGCTGCTCGAGCCTCCTCTCGATGGGGCAGCTGGCTTCCTGAGCGGATGGCCCAAGAGAGAGGCCAGGGAGGAGTCTGCCATCCCTCCTATGACCCAGGCTCAGGTCACATACCGTCACCTCCACCGTATTGTTTGTTAGACCCGCGTCGCCGAGTCCAGCTCACACTCACGAGGAGAGGCGTTAATAAGCTGCCCCTCTGAAGAACGAGTGGCAGGAAATTGGTGGACATGTTTTTAAAGCACTCCATAGAGCCACGGTTCAGAATAGACCCGTGTCGCTGAGTCCAGCTCACGCTCAAGAGGAGAGGCGTTAATAAGCTGCCCCTCTGAAGAACGAGTGGCAGGAAATTGGTGGACATATTTTTAAAGCATATTTTTAGAGCCAGGGTTCAGAATGAGGGTTGCCCTGTATTTGTTAAACACTGGCCTGTACTGCCTCAGGTTAACGAAAGAAACTGGGAGAATGGACGGTCTAAGATTTGCATATGGGACATTCTTAGGGAGTGCTCTTGGATCAGGAACTGAGAGGGAATAAGGGAAGCAGGACTGGGCAGAGAGAAAAGTTGCAACAAAGCCCTCGGCTGACCTGCGGGGAGCTCTGGAGCTCTGGAGCTCAGAAGGCACCCCCAGAGCTGGCCCACCTTGAGGCTTACACGGCCATCACCCCATCAGCCGGGCATTCGACGTGGCGCCCTGGGAGCAGTGTGACCTTGGGTGAGGCAGCTCCGTCCAGCCGAGGGCAATTCCCTGGGGAGGGACTAGGGAGCATCTAGACAGGGCACCACAGCACCCACTACAGTGGACGTGCAGAAGCCAAGGCACCCCCGTAAGCACTGCGGGTGCCTGCCTTTCTCCCCCCCCCTGCGGCTAGCTCCTGCCTACTGGAGGCCTCGCCTCCGGCACTGCTGAAACTGGCCCTTCAGTGACCCCCATGCCTCCTGGCCTGTGCTGAGCCCGAAGAAGTTGCACTCCAGGTGATCAGCCCACCCCGTCTCACCTGTGCCAAGACTGGCGCGTCGGTCAGTCAGCTGGCTACATAGTTTGCATGCCCAGCGGGTGGAAGATACTAAGCTCTAAAGCCTTTTCCTTTCATCTGTGATCTCTCTCTGGGCTTGGAAACATTTGCTATTTAATGTTGTTCTAAATAAAGAAAAATTAAAAATTAAAACTAGCATGAATTTCACTTTCGTCTTCATGTTGTGCAATGCCAGTTTTTTTTATTTTAAAAGAAGCTTTAGATTACATAAATGTTACATTAAAAATATAGGGAGTTCCCATATGTCCCACCCCCTCCCCCTCCCACACTGTCCCACATTAACAACATCCCTCATTAGTGTGGTACATTTGTTACAATTGAACCCATATTGAAGCGTTGCTACTAACCGTGGACTACAGCTTACATTATAGTTTACACTCAGTTCCGCACAATTTTGTAGGTTATGACGAAATATACAATGGCTTGTATCCATCACTGCAGTGTCACGCAGGACAATTCCAATGTCCTGAAAATGCCCCATGTTACACGTATTCTTCCCTCTCCTAACCCTCAGAACCTTTCAATGCTGATTTTAAAAGCAAATATAAGAGCATTAGCTCGTGATGCATATGTATTTCGTCCTTACTGGAACAGTGGAAACAGCAAAAAACGAAGTCCGCTATTTTTATTTCACTTCCCAATAGGCTCACATTCCACCAGCACAGACAAGTGAGGAAGGACTGAACAGCAAAGGAACTGGGTCGCCCTGCCTTTCCCTTCCCTCCTGTCATCCTTTTCAGCACAGGTGGTGGGCCAGTGCAGGGAAATGACAGCACAAAAGGTGGTAGGCTTCCTCGGCTGCTCCTGTGCCTTAGAGCACTTGCCCCAGGTCCCGGCCGGGGCCCTGATGCCCAGCAGAGGGGGAGGCCAGCAGCAGCCTGGGCACAGGTGAAGGGCAGGGCAGCTGGAGAGGAGGGCACTGAAGAGGGGCAATGCAATGGAGTGACTGACCTTAGAGTGTGGGCAGGGTAGGGATGAGAGTGACCTTAGTGACTGAAGGTCACCAAGAGGCAGAAGGGCAGACAGAGGCTGGGAGGGAGGAGGACAGGACAAATGTTAAAAACAAGGACTTTATGAGACTTTGAAAGCAGAGTGGTTTCAGCTGATGCATTTAACTCACAATTAACGATTTCCAGGAAAAAAATGCAAATGGCTTTTAAGCATAAGAAAGGTGATGCAGTCTTACTCAGAATTAAAGACATGCGAAACCAGGAGTTTCATTTTTCACCTATCAGAAATTTGATAACATGCCACACTGGTGAGGGTGTGGGGGAACCACGTTCTCCTTTGTTGTTTGGAAGAGTATAAAATGACACAAGCTCTTGAAAGGTTCCCATTAAAATTGCACGCAACAGTCTGAACCAGAATTTTTCACTTCTAGGAAATTTTCTTAGAGATGTACCTACAGGTGGACAAAGACACATGTACAAAGGATCTTTGTTGGAATAATCTGAAAAGGATCTAAATGTCCATCAGTACAGAACTGATTAAATACATGATGGTATATCAGTCAAGTAAAGAAGGAGTCAGCAAATGTTTTTCTGTAAAGGGCCAGGTAGTAAATATTTTGGGTTTTGTGGGCCATACAGTTTCTTGCAACAAGTCTGCCATTGTAGCCTCAAAGCAGGCTGTATTAGTCAGCCAAAGGGGTGCTGATGCAAAATGCCAGAAATCGGTTGGTTTTTTTAAATATTTATTTATTTATTTATTTATTTATCCCCCCCTTGCTGCTTGTGTTTTACTGTGTCCATTCGCTGTGTGTTTCTTCCATGTCTGCTTATCTCCCCCTTGCTGTGAGGTCCTGCTGCATCAGCCCACCGCGCTGCGCGGGCCGGCCTGCTCTCACAAGGAGGCCCCGGGAAGCGAACCCGGGGCCTCCCGCATGATAAACGGGGGCTCTATCGATTGAGCCACACCCGCTTCCTGCTGTGAGGTCTTGCCGCATCAGCCTACCGCGCCGCGTGGGCCGGCCGGCCTGCCCTCACAAGGAGGCCCCGGGAAGTGAACCTGGGGCCTCCCATATGGTAAATGGGAGCTCTATCCATTGAGCCACACCCGCTTCCCTCGGTTGGTTTTTATAAAGGGTATTTATTGGGGGTAGAAGTTTACAGTTACCAGGCCATAAGGTGTTAAGTTACTTCCCTCACCAAAGTCTATGGCCACATGTTGGAGAAAGATGGCTGCCAAAGTCTGCTAGGGTTCAGGCTTCCTGGGTTCCTCTCTTCCTGGGGCTTGCCTCTCTCTGGGCTCAGCTCCTTTGTTTCCTCCACAAGGTCAGCCGTAGACTATGAGGCTCTCTAGGCTTTGCCTCTCTCCACACGGCCAGCTGTGAACCGTCAGACTAACATCTCGTCTCTATCCTGGGACCTTCCCTCCTTCCTAATGACCAGGCTCCTCTGTGTGCTTACTTCCCGGGGCTCCAGCTCAAAACTCAGCATCAGAACTCGAACTCTGTCCTTTGCTATGTCTTTTATCTCTGAGTCCCCACCCACCAAGGAGTGGGGACTCAACACCCTACTGACGTGGCCCAATCAAAGCCCTAATCATAATCACGCCCAGAGGAACGGACCAGTTTACAAGCATAATCCAGTATCTATTTTTTGGAATTCATAAATAATGCCAAACTGCTATACAGGCCTAGACAATAGATAAACAAATGGGTATGACTACGTCCACATAAAACTATTTACAAAACCAGTTGGTAGCTCTTTCTGCCTAGAGGAGCCTGCACCAAATCTCCGAGCGTATTTCTGTCTTTCTCTCCTATCTCTCAGCAAGCTGTGTTCTTTTCCCCCATTTCCCAATAAATTCTTACTGGCCTAATTGAAAAAAACAAACAAACAAAAAAAACCAGTTGATGGACTGGATTTGGCTGGTGGCCTCTGATTAACCCCTTAGAATAGTAATGTCGCCACGACAAAGATGGAGGCAGCACTTTGTGGTTTCCAGGATGCGGTGAGAAGCAGGACCCTATAAGATGCAACCGTGTGTGTGGGGTGGAGGGGAAGGTGAAGCCCACATGCATACTATGCACCAGATAGCTCTACTAGGATACACAAATAATTCATAATGATGAACATCTTTGGAGAGGGGAAAGAAGTCGGAGTGGGAAGGGGAAGGAGATGGTGTCAGGCATGGAAGGAGAATGAGGTGGGGTCAGGGCTGGGGGCTCAAGGATATGAAGGGAGGCTTAACCTTTGGGCCGTTGCCATGTTTTTTCCTATGGGCCTGTGTGACTTTTCTAAAAGAAAGGCCAGGAAACAGTGAAAAGCCAGACTCTACTGAGCTCCTGTGACATGCTGGACATTGCTGGAGGTGCTGGGACCTAACGGAAGAAACCAGAACAGGTCCCTGCCCCCATGGAGCTGTGTCTGATGACTGGCGGAGGCCATTCTAGGGAAGTGGCAGAGAACTGCTCAGCCTTCAAAGTCCAGCAGGTGTGAGAGCTGTCCCTGGCTTAGGGAAATTGCTTAAGCTTTCTGAGTATTGCTCTCCTCATTCAACAGCATTGGTGTCTCAAACATTTATGGGGGGGCTTCTGTGCCACTCTGGCCTCAACAACAAAAACAATAATAGCCAGGCACTGTGCTGAGAGCTTTCCATTTGGTGTCTCATCCTCAACAAGTCATAAGTAGGTACTGCTATTCCCATTTTACAGACAAGGATATGGAGCTCAGAGAAGTTAAGTAACTAGCCCAAGGTCATCACAGCTGGTAAGTGCCAGAGCTGAGACCTACAACCAGATGTGGCTGGTAAAGTCCTGGGTGCCACTATACCCCGTCCCAACAGGAGGCTGGTGCCAGTGTCAAGCAGGGCACTGGAGCACCTGGCCCCTGGCACGGGGCAGGCATTCCGTCCTCACTGGTGCCCTCTCTCCATCCCTGTCCTCTGTCTTTCAGGACATCATCCCCTTCGGCAACAACCCCGTCTTCCGCTACCTCTTTGGTTGGATGGTGCCTCCCAAGATCTCCCTCCTGAAGCTGACCCAGGGCGAGACCCTCCGCCAGCTGTACGAGCAGCACCACGTGGTGCAGGACATGCTGGTGCCCATGAAGACCATGTCTCAGGCCCTGCACACTTTCCACAACGACATTCATGTGAGCTGCGGGCAGCCGGGGCCCCACGGGAGCCACAGTCCCCCCGCCCCCAGCCCTGTGGCCTTGAGCACACCGGATGGGGGCATTGGTCTCTGCCCACTGAGGCAACGGCCCGATGGTAGAGAAGCCTCCGGGCCTGGTGACGAGCACTTCTGTCACCTGCTCGAGCTGTGTCCTCTAGTGTGACACAGCAGGGGTGTTCTGAGCCAGGGCTCAGGGCGAGGGTGAAGCTGGGGCGGGGGGCATTCCCTGGAGAAGGCTATAAAGCCTCCCTGTGGGTGGGCCTGTCTTGAGCCTGTCACCTGATGGAGAAAAAGCACCAACCCCTGCTCCCCGGGCCACCCAGGTCTACCCCATCTGGCTGTGTCCGTTCATCTTGCCCAGCCAGCCAGGCCTGGTGCACCCCAAAGGAGATGAGACTGAGCTCTACGTTGACATCGGAGCCTACGGGGAGCCGCGTGTGAAGCACTTTGAAGCCAGGTCCTGCATGAGGCAGTTGGAGAAGTTCGTCCGCAGTGTGCATGGGTGAGTGGCCCAGGGTGTGTCACGGTCCCTCTGGCTGTGAGCCTGGGGTTCCGGGAAGGCGGTCGGCTCCGAGGTGAGAGCTGGGACCCCAGGCCAGATCAGCTGACAGCATAGGGGCCCCTATGTGGTGGTGGTCTCTGATTCAGGAAGCAAGTTGTGAAAGATGGTGAGGAGGCAGATTTACGGCCCCCTTGCCCCTCTTCTTCCTGCACCCCCTTCTCCAGTGAACTCGCCCATGTCTCAGAAACCCAGGAATCACCCCAAATCCTCCCCACGGGGCAGGTGATGAGTTTGTTTCGGACCATGTGCAGGGGCTACACTGCCCATTGAGGCCTCTTCAGGTTGAAAAGACCAAAGCTCAGGAGGGAGGGATTCACGACTATGAAAACCACGGAGAGGCCCACCAGAGCCTTGCTCAGAAGACAGCCTGGAGCAAACCGTCGATGAACACAACGTGGGTGAATCTCAGCATCACCTTGCCGACTGAAAGAAGCCAAACAAAAAAGAGTACGGAAGAGAATGCAAAGGAAGCCATCGTGATAGAAAGCAGATCAGTGGGTGCCTGGGCAGAAGGCCACGGATACCAAAGGGGAAGAAGGAAAGCTCTGGAGGAGGATATGTTCAATATCTTGATTGTGGTGATAGTTTCACGGTTGTGATACATGTCAAGACATACCAAAGTGTGCACTTGAAACGTGCAGTTTATTGAATGTCCATAACAGTTTTAAACCCAGCACCGCCCCCCATCAGGTGGGGCAGCTCATGTAGTGGAACGAGCACAGTCAGGAGAGCCCAGGAGTCTGAATTCTATTCCCGACTCTGCCACCACTGCCGAGTCACTTATCTCCCTTACCTCCCTGAGCCCCGTTTCCCCATCAGCAAAACAGGGCCCCACACTAGGTCGTTAGGGGGATTGGCAGGATAAACCCTCCTAAACTACAAAGGCACTGCACGTCAGGGTCGGTTGGGTTTCTCTCACCTCCCTGCCCCTGCTGACATCGCCTCCCTTTTCTACCTCTGCAGATTCCAGATGCTCTATGCCGATTGCTACATGAACCGGGAGGAGTTCTGGGAGATGTTTGACGGCTCCCTGTACCACAAGCTGCGGGAACAGCTCCACTGCCAGGACGCTTTCCCTGAGGTGTACGACAAGATCTGCAAGGCTGCCAGGCACTGAGCTGGAGCTCACGGGGAAAGAGACGTGTGGGTGGATCCTGTCCCCTGGGGCTCACAGCATCTTCCCTTCACTCAAGCTTGGCTGCGCCCTCAGATCTACTTTTCAGAAAGAAACCCCTCCAGACATCCCACCCTGCCAGCCCCAGCGGCTTCCTCCCAGCTTCCAGGGGCAGCCTAGTTGAGCAGAAAGAACGGGGGATGTGGAATCAAACAAACCTGAGTTCGCTTCCCGGTTTAGCCGTTCATTAGCTGTGTGACTGGGCAAGTCACTGAACCCCGATGAGCCCCAGTTCTTTCATCTGTCGAAAGGAGACAGTAACAGCTATCTGTAGGGTGTTGTCCTATCCACCAAGCACCTGTCTCATTGTAGGTGCTGGGTAAGTGGTAGCTATTCTTACTGTTTCCCACTCAGCGTCACATCGGACCAAAATACTTTGGATTCAGCACTTGTGTCTGGGAAGGCTCCACGTTAGGTCACCGGTGCACAGGTTTGACTGGAATTATGAAGGGGCTGCCCTAGCAAGCTACTCATGGGGAGAAGGCAGGTTCCTCTGCATCTTTGGGGTCTCAGGGGGCAACAGATGGGGTGGGCAGGCCCAAGAAATGCTGTGCCAAAGCCAGGTCCGATTCCAAAGTTCCCCTGCTGTCCTAGGTGATGCCCTGCCCCTTCCTCCTTCACACAGGCCACCCCAGCCATTTCCAAGTCCATTCAAGGTGGCCTGAGTTACTGGAGAAAATATTTCAAGGTTGATTCCTGTCCCAGCCTAGTTAAGGGACTCCCAGGCAGACTGAGTGGTTCCCACTCTGAATTTCATTCTGAGCACCGAGACTCATTCTTCTTGGCGCTCCAACCTTCCAGGCCTCTTCCTGTCCCCAGAGCCCATTTGGTCTTGGTGGGGGTGTTTCCACGCTGCTCTGTGGCATGTGGGGGCGGGTAATGGTGGGAGATTGGGCCATGCCAGGCAGGAAAGTGGAGCCTGCCATTGTTTCTGTGCAGACCCTCACTGGTGGGTCTGAAAGAAAAGAGCATCGTTAACATTTGATTTCTCCAACCAACTTGTCTCCCTTTTTTTTTCTTTCTTTTCCCCCAGCCGTAGTTAATTTCAGTGCCTTAAGTCCTAAGCTCAGAGAAAAGCTAGCTCTGTTTCCGTTCCAGAGGGGAGGGTACCTCCACAAGGTTCTTCCCCACTTGTTAAGGCTTGGTTGTTTATGCAACTCCATCTTAAGAACTGTCCAGCCTCAGCTGAAAGCCCAGAATCTGAAAAGGAATTTCGTCATGTAAGGGAAGTTGAAATTAAGAGAGCTGTGCCAGGCAGTGTGACATTTGGAGAGAGAACACTGAACCAGGAGTCAGGAGACCTGAGCTTCAACCCCTGCTCTGTTGTCAAGTTGTGCAACCTCAGGAAGTCATTTGTCTCTTCTGAGCTGCAGTTTCTCATCTGCCACATTGGTGCAAACAAGAACTCCCTAGAACTTTCTGTTGTAAGAGTACACGATGGTCTTATACCATGGTTGCAAAACCCATGGAAGGCCTTGTTTGGGTTGAAAATGAGAGGAAAACCAAGTGACCAAGATGGATACACTTAACTGGCTGACATTTGCAGTCCTTTCAGCCCCAAGACCAATTTCCATCTCATGTTCAGAAAGATGCATCTGTGGCTTGCAGGGAAGTGTTAGTCTTGTCATTCCAGGTTTCCAGAATCCTCTTAGAGTCACACTTTGACTGAAGCACGCTCACCCACTCCACCAGGGGATTGGCATGCTGCAAAGTGTCTTAACGTGGTCCTATGGGTGCTGGGTGCATCCATGGCACTCAGAAGGCAAAAGAACCACCCTTACCCCTTGGCCTCTGGAGGGGGCATAAGAAAAAAATAAGTAACCTCATTCTCTAGCTTGTATGCAAAGCATGTGACTTCTGGCATTCTCTCTCCAATTAGGCCCCTGTGCTTCCTTGCTCGGTGCTAAACTGATGATTCTACTTGCTGTAGAGGAGTGGTTAACACGAGCTAGATTAACCTAGCGATTAATGCTCCATCATTTCACCCATGGAGCCTCCATCCCTAAGCCACTGGGAGTGTGGCCAGAGATGCCAGCAGCCTCTGTCACTTAGTCCTATAAACCAAAATCCTGCCTTCCACTGACCTTACCCAGAATCCTGGGGCTTGGAAGGGAAGGTATTTGGGGATCACACTAGCCTCAGGTTAATGTTTTTGCTCCAGTAATATCTTGCCTGAAAAGAGGCAGTCTTCCAAACTTGGTGAGCTGAATTACCAGCTTTTTCTTGTAGCCAGTCCCGTCACTGTCCATGTGGTAGTTGCAGGTGGAGTTAAACTTGGTGTCAGGGGGCAGTGCATGTGGCAAGTAAAAGAGGAGGCCTCTCCCCTCCAGAGCCCCAAGTTTCTTAGCTGCATGAAGGTTTTCTGTAAAATCAGGTTTGTAGCCAGTTTCTTTGGCTGGAAGAATGAACAAAGTAATTGGTATTCCTGAAGGGGAAGGGTGTGGGGTTGGGGGATGGAGGTGGCAGTGTATGCTGTATGATTTTATTTTGTTCCTGATCATGGGGACCAAGGAGAAAGGCATGAGTCACCCCTCCCAGGCTCCTGCAGCTGCAGGCGCTGTGCCTCCTGTCCAGACCACTTCACGTCCCTGTGGCCATGTGCCTGCTGCTTCTGTAAAAATAAAAGTATGACCTGGAAACTGGCCTTTGTTGTTTCTTGTTCTGTGGCATGTTTCGTGGGGCCGCTGAAGGTGGAGTCAGACCTGGGCTCAAGAGCAATGGCCTCTGCCACTCACCAGGTCAGTTTCCCTCGGAATCCCCGAGCCCATGGAAAAGGGCTGAACGACGACATCGGGGAAATGACAAGTTACTGGGATTGTGAGGTTGTGGGCTTGCCCTATTTTGAAATTTCCATCATTGTCACCAGCTTAGGTGTTAATAGGATCCCTCTATCTGCAAAGTGGACACTGCAGGGGGAAAAGGTGGTAGCAGGGAGAGCACCGAGGAGGCTACCGCAAAAGTCCAGGTGAGATGCGATGGTGGCTCAGATCGGGGTGGGAGGACAGTACTTTTTCAAAGCAGCAGACATGGTAGGTAGAGCTCTGGGCTGCACTCCTGCCTTTGTCACTTAGTTGTGCCTAACTAATTTTGGCAAGTTGGTTAATTCTGTTGAGTCTGTTTCCTCGTCTACAAACTGATGGTCTGCTAAAATTCCTAAATGCCCCGCTTCTTTGGGCATACAGCTAGACTGCCTTTTCCAGCCTCCCTTGCAGTCAGGGGTGCCCTTGTGTCGAGAGTTCTTTCCAGTGGAAAGTGAACAAAAGTGACTCTTGAGGCTTTCTTGACCCTTTCCCTTTCCATTAGCAGGCTGCGTAAGTGATGGCAAAGGATTCCCTGAAGCACTGGAGGAGAGCTGCCCTCCAACCTGCTCGGCCCTAGGCTGTTACGGGGCAAGAAATAAACTTCAGTTGTAGTTGGGCGGTTATGTATGTGGGGCTATTTGTTAGAGCAGTTTGGCTCACCCTGTTCTAGGGCTGAGGCATAAATGAACAAAAAAGAATTGAATTTGGTACAATTAAGTTTTATACAAACGGATGCATGTATGCATGTATACATGACATTTTCCTAAAATGTGTGAGGTGTGGGTCTCCTAAAGTTATTTAAAAGATACCTTGGAAAGGAAATTCCCTTTCCAGGTGATGAGTTTTCCACATCCGGATTTTGTGTATTAGCTTTGCTTGAAGGAGACATATTAATATTCCTTAAAACAAAATATCACCGTACATTTGAATAGCACATGACATAAAATATCTTATTTAATCTCTACAACCCTGTAAGAAAAGCAGTTTTTTTTTGTTGTTGTTTTTTTTTTCAAATGTCTTTATTTAAATTAAGAAATACATTAGTTTAATATGCTAATCTAGATTAGTTCTCAGTAAAATCAATGTATGGATTATAGTATTTAGTACATTAAAAATTAAAACTGGGATGAAGCACTCTTAATCCATGAAAATTTGCATTTCTAACCATTTCCCAGATAACTCTGTCTTTAAGGCTGGAATAACAGACTATTTTTTATTTACTCTAAAGGACACTTGTTTTTTTTTAACAAATCAATTTAATTGATACATATTAATAAATATACAGTTTATCCAAAGTATACAGTCAATGGTATTTGCTATAATCACATAGTTGTGTGTTCATCACGTCAATCAGAGAATTTTCATTATTTCAATAAACAAAAAACAGACAAGAAAATTCCTCACCTCTCAATCTCTGTGCTTCCCCCACTGTACATAGCTGCTGTTTCTGGCTAATTTATCCAAAGTGTATAATCAATGGCTTTTAGTACAATTACAATGTTGTACATGCATCATCTCAAAAATTTTAGAATGATTTCATTACTCCAAAAAGAAAAACTCCACACCCGGTATTGAACCCAGGACCTCGTACATGGGAAGCAGATGCTCAACCAGTGAGCTACATCTGCTCCCCAATTAGAGTTGGTTTTCTCGTTTGTTTGTTTTTAGGAGGTACCGGGGATCGAATCTGGGACCTCATACATGGGAAGTAGGCACTCAACCACTTGAGCCACAACTGCTCCCCTTCACTGTAGTCTTGAACCCCTCAAAGTCATCCATGAGGGTTGGACTTCCTCCCATGAATCACCAATGTTCTTTCTGATATCTTTTTTTTTTTTTTCTTACCGGGAGGTCCCAGGGATCGAACCCAGGTCCCTCCATATGGGAGACGGATGCCCAACCGTTTGAGCTACATCTGCCCCCCTACGAATGTTCTTAATGGCATCTAGAACTGTGAATCCTTTCCAGAAGGTTTTCAATTCACTTTTTCCAGATCCATCAGAGGGATCATTATCTATGGCAACTATGAAATGTATTTCTTAATAAAACTTGAAAATCAAAATGACCCTTTGATTCTGGACCACAGAATGTTTGTTGTATTTGCAGGCATGAAAATATTAATCTCATTTACATTTCCATCAGAACTCTCGAATGACCAGGTGCATTGTCAATGAGCAGTCATATTTTGAAAAGGAAATTTTTTTCCTGAGCAGGTTTTAGGATATTCAGTAAACCATTTTGTAAGCAGATGTGCTGTCATCCAGACTTTGTTGTTCCATTTATAGAGCACAGGCTAAGTAGTTTTAGCATAATTCTTAAAGGCCCTATGATTTTCAGAATGGTAAGTGAGCATTGGCTTCAACTTAAAAGTCACCATGTGCATTAGCCCCTAACAAGAGAGTCAGCCTAATTTGAAGCTTTGAAGTCAGGCAGTGACTTTCCTCTCTAGCAAGGAAAGTCCTGGATAGCATATTCTTCCAAAAGAAGGCTGTTGCATCTACATTGAAAATCTGTTTAGTGTAGCAACCTTCATCAATGATCTTAGCTGGATCTTCTGGATAACTTACTGCATCAACACTTTCTACTTCATCTTGCACTTTTATATTATGGCTTCTTTCATGAACCAACCTCTGCTAGCTTCCAACTTTTCTTCTGCAGCTTCCTCACCTCTCTCAGCTTTTATAGAATTGAAGAGAGTTAGAGCCTTGCTCTGGATTAGGCTTTGGCTAAAGGGAATGTTGTGGCTGGTTTGCTCTTCTATCCAGACCACTCAAACTTTCTCCCCATCAGCAATAAGGCTGCTTCACTTTCTTACCGTTTGTGTATTTACTGGAGCAGCACTTTAAAATTCCTTTAAGAACTTTTCCTTTGCATTCACAACTTGGCTAACCGGTGCAAGAGGCCTCGCTTTTGGCCTGTTTTGGCTTTTGACATGCCTTCCTCATTAAGCTTAATTATTTCTAGCTTTTGATTTAAAGTGAGAGACATGTGACTCTTTCTTTTCACTTGGACACTTAGAGGCCAATATAGGGTTATTAATGGACCTAAATTCAATATCATTTTGTCTCAGGGAATAGGGAAGCCCCAGGAGAGGAAGAGAGATGGGGGAACGGCCTGTTGGTGGAGCAGTGAAAACAAACCAAATACAACATTTATCAGTAAAGTTCACCATCTTAGATGGGCATGGTTTGTGGCACCCCAAAACAATACAAAAATAACATATTGTAATAACTGCTTATGACATATTGTAATAAGCAGATCACCATAACATTTAATAATAATGAAAAGGTTTGAAACATTATGAGAATTACCAAAATGTGACACAGAGACACTAAGTGAGCACGTTGTTGGAAAAATGGTGCCGATAAACTTGCTCAACACAAGGTTGCCACAGACCTTGACTTGATAAAACACAATATCTAAAGTGCAATAAAGTGAATCACAATAAAATGAGGAATGCCTTATATATACACCTGTAAAGCCATCACTATAATTAAGATAGTGAACCTACTCATCACCCCCAAAGGTTTTGTGCCCCTTTGTAATTCCTTCCCTTCCCTTCTCTGTGCCCCCACTTGCCACTGTCTCCTGGCAACCACTTATCTGCTTTTTGTCACTATAGATTAGTTTGTACTTTCTTTAGTTTTATATAAATGGAATCATAATGTACTTCTTTTGGCCTGGCTTCTTTCACTCATAACGATTTTGAGTTTTATCCATTTTTAAGCATATATCCATAGTCCATTCTACTTTATTGCTGTATGGTATTCCACTATATGCATATATCAATGTTTGTTTATTCATTCACCCATCGATGGACATTTGCATTGTTTTCAGTTTTTAGCTATTACAAATAAGCTGCTAGGAACATTTGTGTACAGGTCTTTTTACTGACACATGCTTTCCTTTTTCATCGATAAATACCTGGGAGTGGCATAGCAGGATCACATAGTAGGTGTATGTCTTTTTACTTGCGAAACTGTTTTCCAAAGTGGTTGTAGCATTTTACATTCCCACCAGCAGTGTGTAAGAATTACAGTTTCCACATCCTCACCAATATTTGGTATGGTCAGTCTTTTTAATTTTAGCTATTCTGATAGGTGTGTAGTGATATCTCATTGTGGTTTTAATTTGCATTTCCCTAATGACTAATGATGTTGAGAATCTTTTCATGTGCATATCTGCCGTTCATATATATTCTCAGTAGTATCTGTTTTTATCTTTTGCTCATTTTTATTGGGTTGTTTTCTTATTGTTGAGTTTTGAGAGTATATACATACACAAAAAAACCCACATATATCTTATATTCACAATATGATACAAGTCAATCTATCTCTGTATATGTATACATGTATATATATGTTATCATATTCTGGATATAAGTCCTTTATCAGATATATGATTTGAAAATATTTTGTCCCAATTTGTGGCTTTTCATTCTCTTAATAGTGTCTTCAAAAGGGCAAAAGCTTTACATTTTCATTACATACAATTTAACAATTTGTTCTTTATGGATCATACTTTGGTGTTGTAGCTAAGAAATTTTTACCTAACTCAGGGTCTAAATATTTTCTCCTCTGTTTTCTTCTAGAAGTTTTAAATTTTGGATTTTACATTTGGGACTGTGATCCATTTTGAGTTAATTTTTTTATTAATGGTGTGAGGCATTGATCACAGTTCAATTTTTGCACATAGATATACAATAGTTCCATCACTATTTGTTGAAAAGACTATGTTTTCTCAACTGAATTACCTTTGCACCTTTGTTGAAAATCAGTTGTCCATATATATGTGGGTCTATTTCTGGATTCTCTATTCTGTTCCTTTGATATATCCATCTATCTTGACAAAATTCCACAGTCTTGATTCCTTTAGTTTTATAAGTCTGGATATTAGGTAATGTTAGTCCTCTGACTTTGTTCTTTTTCAAAGTTGTTTTGATTATTCTGGGGTTTTTTGTTTGTTTTTGTTTTGTTTTGTTTTGTATTTCCAAGTAAGATTTAAGATCAACTTGTCAATTTCAACAAAATACTGGGATTTTGATTGGTCTTACATTGACTCTACACATGAATTTGGGGAGATGTGACATCTTAACAATATTGAGTCTTTTGATCCATGAACATGGGATACCTCTCCCTTTATTTAGATATTCTTTAATTTTTCTTAGCAGTGTTTTATAGATTTCAGTGTCTATATCTTGTACATCTTTTGTCAAATTTATACCTAAGTATTTCATACTTTTGATGCTATCATAAATGGTATTTTAAATCCTCAATTTTTGCTTGTTTCTTGCTAGTATTTTAATCATATACCTGGAAACCTTGTTAAAGTGACTTAATTAGATCTTGTAGCTTTTTTGTAGATTCAGAAGGATTTTTAACATAGATGATCATCTTGTCTATGAATACAGTTTTTCTTCCAAAACAGTCATTTTGACATGAGTAGGAAAGTAAACTGCTTTCTATAAGACACTCATGCTCTGAAAAAAAGTGTTTGAAATATTTTTTTATCATTATGTGATTTTTGTGGCTGAGGCTGTAGTGTCCCAGTCTACCCCCTTAGGGAAAACCATACCCTCATCCCACCCAATCTCTCAGTGAGTGAAGAAGCTCAGGACATTGTGGGCTACCTCCTCCCACAAACGTATTTACCTTTGGGCTACACTGGGATACCCACAAGGGCTGACACTGGGGATGGATAATTGTTCCCCATGGCTGGGCATTATTTGGAGGTCAGTGGCCTCCTCATAGCATGAGGCCCCCACCCTGCTTCCAGAATCATCCTGGGATGGGGATCAAGCATTCTGGAGAGGGCCCAGAGCTGCCATTTGAGATATGCTATGCTCTCCCACCTCTTTGTGGACTTTAATGAGCAGGAAGTCAAGCACTATGACTTTTGACTAGATGGGTTCCAAAAAATGTTAACCACATGCCAATCCTTCAGTCCATCTGCTATCTGACTCCCATGTTTAAGTCACTGGCCAATCTGAATTTTCAGGATAAACGATCTCTTATATCAAAAGATATCTGGCCACAGCTGTCCCAGCAGACATCATGACAACCACATAGATGGTTCCAGCAAAGGTGATCCTGCCACTTCTCTCCCCTCCTGCAGGCATTCTCATGTCTTCTTTCTCCAAGAACCTCCACTCTCATCCCCAGATTTGTCTTTAGGCCTTTGGCCCTCTGCTCATTGTAGGCTGTCCTTCACATGCAACTTTCAGGAACAGGATCTGAATTGTGATCCACAGTTGAAATGCACTTCCCTTTAGTAAAAGGTGTGATCCTTTCCCTTTAGAAAGACAGAGAAAGATAAAATGAAACTGGCCCCTTGGAAAGGACTGAGCAACCCATCCCTAGGGAATAAACAGGCACTTGTCTGATGTGCTTCACAGTGGATACTACATTGGGTGAGAGGCCAAAATGGATGACCTCCAGAACTTTTCTTTCTCTTTTTTTTAATGTAATATATATATTTTTAATTTTTAAAAAGATACTTAGATTACATAAATGTTACACAATCCAGAACTTTTCTGACAAAACAGCCTGGTTCTAAGGTGGAGATTCCCCCACTTTGCATATAGCTCACTTCATCAGAGCCCCAAAATTCATTTGTAAGAACTTCAAATGCAAAATCCTAGCACCTGAAAGCTCATCTAGTCCAACTCTAAGAAGGAGAATGAGGGCCAGAGAGAGGCGATAACATGGCTGAGGTCACCCTGATGGCCAGACTTCAAGCCCAGAGTTCCTGACCTGAGCCCAGTGTTCTTCCCACTGCTTTGACTCTTTCCTGAGGACTCAGGTTCCCAAACTGTGGACCATTTGGAAGTCATTTCAGTAAGAACCCCTTGCTATGTGTGTCGAACCTCGTCCACCAGGCATTAGACTACACACATTTGTATATCTGTTTATTGTCTGACTTCCCCACCAAGATGTAAACTCTATGAAGGCAGGGACTTTGATTTCTTCATTACTATTTCCCTATGCCTAGAACGTTACTTGCTACTTAGTAGGTGCTCCACAAGTGTTTGTCGAAGGAAGGAGGGAGGGAGGAAGGGAGGGTCCTCACCAGGGTAAAAGAGGATTTTACTACCACCCAAAGGGTCTCCATGCCTTATAGCTCTTCACTCCTCCCCATCCTCACTGCCCCTGCCCTGACTCAGAGCCTCTCCCACCTGCACCGCTGACTCTATCCCTCCCCACCCTTTCCCCCAACCCCACTAGGCCACAGTGTAAGTTTTTAAAACACAAGAGTTACATCCCATTAAAGGACTTCTGAGTGTGTTGGAGGAAATATTTGCAAAACACATATCTGATAAAGGACTTATATCTAGACTATATAAAGAAATTTCAAAATTTAGTAAGAAAACAAGCAACTCATTTTTTAAAATGTGCAAATGATTTGATGACACTTCAAGAAAGAAGAGATATGGATGAAGCACATGAAAAAATGCTCAACATCATTTGTCACTGGTGGAATGCAAATTAAAACCATAATAAAATTAAAACCTATTAGAATGACTAAAATTCACAAAGAAAAAAAGATGACAATACCAAGTGCTGACAAGAGGCAGAGCAATTAGAAATATATGGATGGTGGGAATGCAATTCCCATTTCAGAAAGCCGTCTGGCAGGGGAGTGGATGTGGCTCAAGCAGTTGAGCTTCCACCTTCCACACAGGAAGTCCTGAGTTTGGTTCCTGGTGCCTCCTGGAAAAACAAAAACAAGCAAAACAAACCAAAAAACCAACTCAGAGAAGCTGATGTGCCTCGGTGGTTGAGCACCAGCTTCCCACATACAAGGTCCTGGGTTCAATTCCCGGCCCCCAGTACCAAAAAAAAAAAGGGCGCAGTCCAGCAGTTTCCTATCAAGTTCAAATGACCTAGAAATTCCACTCCTAGATATTTCCCCAGGAGAAATGAAAACATAAAATATTTGTCTGCACAAAGATCTTTATATCACCATTTATAGTAAATTTATTCAAAATTTCCCAAACTGGGAAAACCCAAATGTCCCTCAACTGGGGAATGGATAAACAAATTGTGGCACATCCAGGCAATGGAATACAACTTGGCATTCAAAACGAACAAAGTACTGAAACACACAACAATATGGATGAATTTTAGAGCATTAAGCAAAATGAAAGAAGGGAGATACAAAATTCTACACATGGCATGATTTCATTTGTATGACATTCCGGAAAAGGCAAAACTACAGGGTCAGTAATCATATCAGTAGTTGCCAGAGACTGGGATAGGGGGAGATGATTGACTATAAATGGCATAAGGAAACTTTCTGGAGAGATGACAATATTATATCTTGATTATACTACTATATACGTTTATCAAGACAGACCCATAAATCTAAAACAGGGTGGATTTTATTGTATGTAAATTACACTACTATAAAACTGACTTCTAAAACAATCCTTCTGTGACTTCTCACAGGCAGGATAAACTGTGCAAGCAGTTTAGCTTGGCATCCAAAGCCTCCAAGGACTGGCCTAACCAACTCCTCCTGCCTTCTTCTCTACCATTCCCCGTTACACACTACACATCATTCAAAATGAACCATTTACTATTTCCCAAACACAGCCTGAGATTGTATTTGCTTCTTTTCCTTTGCTCATGCTCTACCCTTCATCCTATTTTTTCTTCTCCATGGAAGAAGTGAACCTTTGTAGAAGGAACACAGCTTTCGAGCCAGTTAGAATCCTGCTCTGTCACTATGGTAAACAGATAGCAAAAAGAACCCAAGCCCCCACTCCTCCTCGTATCCATGCCCTTTGCAATGTTTGACTTTGTAGCTCCTCACATCAAGAGGTAGAGCCTACTTGCCTCCCCTTGAATCTGAGCTGGCCTTGTGGCTTGCTTTGGACAATGGAAAGTGGAGGAAGTGATGACATGCCCGTTCCAAGCCTAGGTCTCAAGAGTTCACGCACACTTCCTCTCTCAAACCTCTGCTTCCTCCATGAGAACAAGCCTGGGCGAAACTGCTGGAGGATGAGAATCCATGTAGAAGACATCCTAGTTGCCCCATCCAAGACCAGCCGACCCACAGACTCATGAACAATACCAAATGGCTATTGTTTTAAGTCACTGGGTTTGAAGTGAGGCGTTATACAGCAAGAGCTAACTGATACAGAATTAACTCACTGTGTGACCCTGGGAAGGGTACTCAGTGTCCTCATCTGAGCCCACAAGTGATGATGTTTATATAGAGCTGAGTATATAGTATCTAGTGCATAGTTAATCCTTGATGAATGGTCATTATTGCCTTTTCAAGTCCAACTTTTATTCAACCTTTGAGAGCCAGCTCAAATACCACTTCTTCCAAGCAGCCCTCCCTGAGTCTCCAAGTTGGATATAACCTTTCCCTCCTCTGAACTCCCACAGCACTTTCTCTATCCCCCTCCAAAGCACTCTGTCTTCAACTGTGAGCTCTCGGGAAACTCAGCCATGGTCTTAAATATAGGTATCCAGTATAGCTGTCAACTCAGAGTCAGGAAAAGATTTATACAGACTTGGGACAGAAAAGTCTGTGTTCCTGCCTCCCAGGTCATTGCTTTTTCCACCATTACATCCCACCCCCACCCCCACCCCCACCCCCCACCCCCCCACACCCCGCTTTCCCAGGGCAACCCCACCACATTTCCTGTCACATGGCTGGCACTCCATAAATGAATTTGAATTAAATCAGCTAGATGGGGGGTTGTACTTGTCAGCCAGGGGCCATTGGAAATGTGCAGGAGAGGTTGGAGGCTGTCACAAAGCTGGGACCATGACTGGCAACCACTGGGTATGCTAAACATCCCACCATGGGCAGGAGAGTTGGACACCATGAAGAAGCGCCTTTCTCAAAAATACCAACAGTGCCCTGCTGAGAAATGCTGGGAAGAGAGAGGTGGCAAACCTATCTTCTACACATCCTGGCCTGTGAGACAGGCTTCAATATCCCCATTTTACAGCTGAGAAAATAGAGGCTTGCTTAGTCACCAGCCCAGGGTCACTGACCTAGAAGATGGCAGAGCAAGAACCTGTATCTTAGCCCAAAGCCCACAAACTTGTAGGAGCCTTCAAACAGTTCCCATGAGGGTGGGAAGTCCAGCTGATCTGAATGAGGCTGAATGAGCCACACTCTACGGTGCAAAGTCCAGGCTACCCACTGGAACACAAGCTATAATTACTGAGGTCATATGGGGAAGAAAAGCGCCTCAGGAAGTTCAGGTAACTTGTCAAAAGCCACACAGCTTATAAGTAAAGAACCAGTCTCCTGGCCCCAACCCAGGGTTCCTGTCCCACACCACACTGTGCCCAATTTTTAGGGTCTACTGTAATGTTTCAGATGTCTCATAAACCCCTAAGGTGATTCAGACCTGAGGCAAAGCCAAGTCCCACCCTACTAGCCCATCTGCTGAGAGGCTCTTTTCAAAAAGATTTCCTCTTGTGTCAATTACACTTCAAGGAAAGCT
The DNA here is from genome assembly GCA_029593785.1 of Cabassous unicinctus. Lineage (NCBI taxonomy): Eukaryota > Metazoa > Chordata > Mammalia > Cingulata > Chlamyphoridae > Cabassous > Cabassous unicinctus. The sequence goes on from JAQZBX010010804.1 coordinate 34,128, forward strand.
TGCTTGCTACTTTATTTGCAGCTTTTTGCAGGCAAAAAGGCCAAACCCTTACAGCCAGGCACTGCCTGATCTGCCTTGCCTCATCTCTTGCCATCTCCTTTCCCAGGCCTCACCCTCCAGCCCCTCACTTCCAAACAGGCCAGGCCCGTCACACCCCACCCCCATGCTGGCAGCCTGGGGTATCCTCCATCTCCCCACCACCACCCCAGGTGGCCTTGGGCCTTTCTCCCTCTGCACCCCATACTCTCCCAGCAGCTTGCTGAGCCCTCTTCCACACACCTGATTCTAAATCAACGCCCCCGCCCCACTTGCCCAGGGCCTTCTGAGGGCAGGACCCCTGGCCCGGGGCACATGTTCACTAAATTTAACTGAATCATCAGCCGTTTTGTCGCTCCCTGTCCAAGGCCAACGTTTCTTCCTGTGCTCTGGGTGACCACCTCTCCAGCCCATGCAAGGAATCTGTCCCGCCACTTCACTGCTGCATCCCTGCATCTTCCTTGCCCACCAGCCCAGAGGTATGCTCAACTCTACCCCCACTCCTCTTCCAGAAGAGGAAGGATGGATAGATGGACGGAAGGGAGGGAGGAAGGAGGAGAGAGATGGAGTTGGAGAGAGAGAAGAAATGAACTTTATGGCCTTCCCTCCACTCTGCCATCCCTTGGAGCTGAGGTCCTATCCTGCCCTGGTACCCTGTGGTCTCTATGGCAATCATGTGACTTTTGTGTTGCACAGGAAGTGTATGTGTGTGTGTGTGTGGGGAAGGGGGCTCCTTGCTGAGCTTGCAAGAGTCTCTCTTTCCTGCTCAAACTTCCAAATCTCTCACCAAAACAGGATGCAGAAATGTCCAGGAGGTAAGAGGAAAGTGATTGGTGTGCAAGCAGGTGGGGATAGGACAGGAAGATGGGGAGGGACGAAGGCCATCTCTGCCTTAGCCTTCCTAGGCCCAAAGAGCTGCCCCTCCCGGCCTCATCTTCTAGAAAGCTGATGAGGACAGAGTGGGAAAAACATGCTGGATGCAGAGAGAGGAGCCCTGGGTCCCACCTGCCCTTGGCCTCTTCTCATGCTGCCCTGTAACCATGGGGAGCAGAGGGAGGGCCTTCCCCGTGATGCCAGGAGCCACTCTGGGCCAGAAGTGCCACTGGTTCTCGTCTGCAATGTCCCAGTAGCCACAAGGTGCCTGGCACATAGTAAGTGCTCAATCAATTTTTGAGGGATGTGTGTCTGAATGCTGGTTATGAGCAGTGACATTGGGAAATCACTTTCTCTATCTGGACTTCAGTTACCTCAAATGAATAACACTGAGAGTAGTACCTTCCTTTCAAAGTTATTGTAGGGAAATGGATGTGGCTCAAGCTATTGGGCTCCCATCTACCATATAAGAGGTCCCGGGTTCGATTCCTGGGGCTTCCTGGTGAAAGGCAAGCTGGCCCGTGCGGTGAGCTGGCCTGAGCAGAGAGCTGGCCCACGCAGGAGTATTGGCCCATGCAGACAGCTGGCACAGCAAGATGACACAACAAAAAGAAACACAGGAGAGACAAAAAGAGATGCAGCAGACCAGGGAGCTGAGGCGGTCCAAGAGATTGAGTGCCTCTCTCCCACTCCGGAAGGTCCCAGGGTCAGTTCACAGTACCACCTAAAGAGAAGACAAGCAGACACAGAAGAACACACAGAGAGCAGACAAGGAGCGTGAAACAATGAGGGGGGTGGGGATAAATAAATAAAAATAAATCTTAAAAAAAAAATAAACAAATAAAGTTATTGTATACAGTAAATGCACACAAAATCACTTTGTACATTGTAAAAGCACTCTGAAGTATAAGAACTTATTATTCCAGAGCTTGGATATGATTTCAAGTTCAGATTTCTAGACAAGGAATACGACTCTTAGTTTAAAAAAAAAAACACAAAAACTGAAAAGGTAATATGCATGCTGAAGTATTTAGGGGGGAGTGTACTGGTGTTTGTCATTTACTTTAAAATTCACCATAAATATAAGATGATTAATAGATGAATGGAGGGATGGATAGGTAAAAAGATATGTCATAAAGTAAAACATTAATGGTATATTGGTGTACACTGTAAAATCCTTGCTCTGTAGGCTTAAAAAATTTCATAATACAATGTTGGAAAGAGGGGACTTAAAAGGGAAAAAAAACCCTCTGCCAAGTCAAACTGGAAGTTTCTCTCATGGACTTATCCAGGCCCTGGACCATGTCATTAATAATTGCACTAACTCATCATTTAACAAATGTTCATTGAGCTTGTTCTATGCATGCCAGCTAGACACTGGAGCTAGAGGATAAAGGAGGGCCAAGGGCATATGAGGAAATAATTACAATACAGTGGGAAAAGTGATCCGCCTTGGAGAAGCACAAGAGGCTGAGAATAAAGGCATCATCTGGAAAATCAGGGGAGGATTCCTATGTAAGCAGAGCTGTGGACAATGAGTAGTAGTTTCCAGACAGAGGCTAGGGGAATGCGGTTCCAAGGACAAATCACAGTGTGGCCAAAAGTCCAATGGGCTTGGAGAGCATGGGAGTGGTGCAGAGCTTGGCATGGCTGGAGGGCAGCGTGCTCATGCCCGTGTGGCCAGAGGGTGGGCCAGATGGACTAAAAAGCCAGAAAGGTGGCCAGCTGTAAAACCTGCTCCACTGGTCTGTCAGCCACATTTATGAAGCACCTACTGCATACACTACACTAGGGAATGAAAAACAAAAGGCTGCCTTTCCCATGCAGGAGTTAAATCCCAGACAGCCTGGCTAGAAGCCTGGAATCCTGTGGTTTGGCAGGAAGCAGCAGGTGAGGCTTGAGAATGATTAACTGCAATTACATACTCCAGAAGGAAACTTTGCAACTCTCTCACACATGCCCTTCCTCGCCTGGACAACAGACAGCACACTGGTCAAGGACTTGCGTTTTGTTGTGTTTTGTGAACAATAGCCACCTCCCAACCTGGCTTAGGAGGAGAGGCTGAAGCACAGGTCCAGCGGGACTGTCCTGCCCTGCCTCCGTCAGCTGCAGAACTCTGCAAGTCCCATCACCCCGGCCCCACCTCTCCAAACCTCATTTACTCATGTAATATATATGAGACAGGAAAGATAGGATTAAGAATCACCGCATTTCTATGGCTCCTCTGCAGTCTGCAGAGCAGCTTTACATCCACAGGCACGACGGATCTTGGCCGCCCCGGGCCGAGGGGAAGGCAGGCATTAGGGCGTTCACAAAAGCAAGTCAGCATGAAGGAGCTGTGAGGAGCCCAGTGGAGCTCCTCTGTCCAGCCAACCTTCATTCGTTTTTGTTTGTTTTAAAAGCTCAACAATTGATATTTTAGTCCTAAAGTAAATGTAATTTTAAAACATCTTTTTGTAAAGAGGTAAAAATATTAGAACTCAACACAGAGTCCCAATTTGTGTTTAAAATCACTTCAAGTCCACGTCACGGACAAATTGTTTCTCTTTCTCCTCCAACCTTTTGCACTCTTTACAGAAAATACTACTGGTACATTTTAATATTTTAGGGACTAAAAGAAGGCTAGGGTACAAGTGATGTTTACAAAAAAGTCATAAGGACCAAATTAACCACATATACTCAAATGACAAGGTGGTTACTTTCTCCTCATCTTAAGGGGTGAGGACTAAGGAGGGTGGGTAGAGAATAACTGCATCTTGTAGACGGGTGCGGGCGGGGGGAGGTATGTGAAAAGAGCAAAAGTTTCTAAACATTTCTTTCAGATACAAATATTCCCAACAGGTCACTTAGTCTCCAACGGATGACCTTGAACTCATGTAGCATAAAACTCTAAGGGGAAGTTCCCTTTTCTCAAGGGGATATTCTCACTACGCCACCTTTTCCAGATTTTGTCAGCGCCAACATCCTCCCCTTCGTTTTCCTGCTCCTTGTCCAATGCTACAAGTGACAAATGACTTGTGCCCACAGTTTTTACTGCTGGCCTGCGGCAGGTGTGCGGCAAAAAGTTTTCACCAGATCCTCCGCCCGACACAGCCCTAGGACGGCCGTCACACCACAACCAACCCACGTCCAGTCTCGAGTCTTTCACCCAGCCACAGGGATTGCTAAGCCAAACTCTGCGCTGTGACTGAACTCAGTTTTGAAATCAACGCCACTAACTCCTGCTCTATAGATGTTCCAGGAAACTTCCAATCATGGCAGGCAGATCCCTTAAAGTATCTGGGGCAGACTCCTCCCAGTTCCACGGGTAGGAATGCTGCGCTCCCGCCCCCTTTCTCCGCAAACTCCCTGGACTGATGTGACAGATGCACAGCTTTGCTCACCATGGATGTGACATCCCTGCTGGCCGAGTGGATGCAGTGGAGCAACAGGGGCTAGGCAGCCCCTTGGCCAGTGGCCCCACAGTGGCCCTTATGGCTGGCCCCTTCATTCATTTTTATTACGCTTTTCCTCTGGTTTTATTTTTATGTCTTTTGATCTTTTTAAAAACATCTAGAGTTGAACAATTGCTTTTTTTTTTTTAAAGATTTATTTTATTTTATTTATTTATTTATTTATACCCCCACCCCCCTTGCTGCTTGTGCTTGTTGTGTCCATTTTGCTGTGCTTTTTCTACATCTGCTTATCTCCCTTTGTTGCATCATCTCACTGCGCAGCGCGGGCTGTCAGTTCACCGCGCAGTGAAGGCTGGTTTGCCATCACCAGGGGGCCCAGGAATCGAACCCTGGGCCTCCCACATGGTAAACGGAAGCCCAACCAGTTGAGCCACATCTGCTTCCCAAACAACTGCTTTTGTCTTCAAACTTTCATGTTTAATCATAAAGCTATGAATTTTCCTCTAGCAGGTGCTTTGACAATATTATATAGGTTTTGATATATAGTTTTCACTGCAATCAATTCCTAAATAGTCTGTAATTTAAACTTGATTTTCTCTTAGACCCAAGAGCTATATAGAATAGAGTTTTCTAATTTCCAAGTACTTGGTTTTGGGGGTTTATCTATCCTTTCATTGTTAACTTCTTGTTTTACTGTAATATGTTTCTAAAAAGTGATCTAAAAATCTTTAGTTTTTTTTAAATTTAGACATTTTTAATGAGATTTTCTTAGAGAATCATTTCTTGTAAATGTTCCATGAGTATATGAAAAAAATGTAATGTTATGTAAGATACAAAATTTTAAAATATGCATATTCAAATCCTTCAAATCATTATTTTTATATCCTTATCTGTAAAATTTTCAGCTAGTTATGTTGAGAATTTCCATTTTGATTGTGGGAGTTTGTCACTATTAATTTGAGTGTGTAAAAGTTCATGGTTTTCATTTCTTCATGGATTTTACTGTTTATAATGATTAAATACTCACCTTTGTCCCATTTAATATTTTTGCCTAGAATTCTACTTTGCTTCCTGTGGCAGTTTGAGATTTTATGAATCCCAAAAAAAGAAAGATTATGTTTGTAAACTAATCTATTCCTCTGGGTGTGATACCCTTTGCATTAAATTCAGCTGAGGAACATTTGATTAAATTACTTGATAAGATTGATTTAGGGCTTTTGACTGAGCTAAGTCAGTAAAGCATAATTCAAGTTGGGTCTCTGTCCCCTTGTTGGGTCTGATATAAATGGAAACACAGAGAAAGACTGACTGAGACAGACACAAGGAAGAGAGCTCTGTCATTTTTGATCCTGTAATGTGACATAAAGGAGAAGGCTCAACCAGCTGAGGCCCTGGGGATAGATGAGCCATTTGCCTGATAGCTTACAGCTGAATTTGGGAAGAGAGCTGAAGAGCTGAGAGGGATACAGGAAGCCCTAAGAGACAAGCCCTATGCCAGCTTGCAGCTGAAATTGGGAAAAAAGCAGAATAGCCAGGCCTGAGGGAGGGAATCTGGAGGGGAAGGAGAGACCAGCCGAGATCGCCTGCCATCTTGCTTCAACATGTGGCAGCTGACTTTAGCGAGAAAGCACTTCTTACGATGTCTTGAGTTGGACTTTTCATGGCCTTGGGACTGTAAGCTTTTATCCCAAATAAATCTCCATTATAAAAGCCAACAGATTTCTGGTACTTTGCATCAGTAGTCCTTTGGCAAACTAAGACACTTCCTATTTACATTACCACTTTTTCTTTTTGTTGTTGGTTGCAACTGTCTGGTATATCATGACTAGATACATTCTTAGATATTATATCTTCCTCTTTATTGAGCTCTCCATATTAATTAATTTTTCATTTGGCTGGAGTACATGTGCCAGTAATATTTTCAGAATAATACATTCCATATATGTTCTGAATCCTTTTCTTTCTCTTCTGCCTTGCACATGAATGATACCTTGACTACAAAGAGAATTCTATATACTCAATTCCTTTTCTTGAAAATTCTATAAACAGTGTTTTCTCTCATTCAATGTTTCAGAAGAGAAATCCAAAAGACAGCTCATTTTCTTTATGTTGCAGGTAACTTGTATTTTGAAATGGGTTACTTGGAAAATTTGTATTTTATCTTTGAAACTCAGAAATCTCACGACACTTCCAATAACTGAACGCATGCATTAACCCTCCTGAAAATCCACTGAAACAGCAGTAAAGAAGTAAAAAATAAAAAAATATATAAATAAATAAAAAGTATACTGACAAAGACAGAAAGAAAAAGGGGAGCGGGTATAGCTCAGTGGTTGAGTACCTGCTTCACAAGTACAAGATCCTGGGTTCAATCCCTGCTACCTCCTAAAAAAAAAAGGACAAAAAGAAAAAGAATAAAAAGGAGGAATTAGAAAAAATATTTTAGAAGCTGGAAAGCAGACGAAAGAATGAACACTGACTTAGCAGACCCAAGAAAACTAAACCATAAGCCAGCAGAAGGGAAAGCCAAGGATACTTCCCCCTGAAAGACTGAGAAATTGGCAGCACTAGGTACCTCTGGAAGTGGGAGAGAAGGTGGAAGTGGAAACAGAAATATGAATGAGAAGTCTGTTTAATATCAGTTTCCCTCCCCACTCTCTGAAGCCAAATGAGTGGCAAAAGGCTACAGATTTATTCTCTGGAGACAGTAGAACAGGGTCTCTGTACAGGATGGCACCAGGCATAGTGGAAATCATGTGTACCATATTGAAAACAGGTAATTAAATTAAAGTTTAATCATTAAATATTGAGACCTCTAGCCTTTTGCCCTCCCCTTAGAGTCTAGAGCTCTGGCAGACAGGCTTAGATCCTCCAGAAGAGCTTTCTCTGAACAAGGCCAAGAGACAAGATCTAACAATACTGACTTTGGGAGTTCCCCCAAGCCACCCAGCTTAATCATCTTACGGTGATGTTCATCATCTACAACTGCCCTAGGGCCTACAGTAGGATTTTAAGTACCCCTCTTCTGAACATGAGTGCATAGCCAAGGATCATCAGACGTATGAGAAAAAAATATCTGATATGGAAGAGTGAGGCACAGAGAAAGAAAGACAGAGAAAGAAGGGATTTGGAAAAATGGAGGCCATGTCAGGAAAACTTGTTTTAATAATACCCTTAAAGAGATGAGAAAGCATTGCACCATGAAATAAGAGGATGATGTTATTAAAAGAAAACAGAAAATAACTCTTAGAAATTAAAAATATGAAAGCAGAAATAAAAATCCAGTAATTGAATGAGCAAACATTTCTGGTCAGTTGAAAAAAAATAGCTGCTCAGAAGTGTCCAACCACAGAACAAAGCACAGATTAATTTTTCAAATGAATCAATCAATGAAAGTGTTATCTTAGGAAATCTTTCTGTCCTGCCTAATGACTCACCTTCTGTGACCCTTGACACAATCAGGAGGACCCAGAGCCCAAGTTGGATCAGGGCTTCAGGGATGATACCAAACCCTAGCCTCAGAGAGACTCAAGCACCAGCTTGCCAATCTGACACCCACAGGGACCTGCTGGTTGTCTCTCATTCAGGAGCATTCATAAGCCTTAATTAAGTCTTTTCATGTCCCTGTAGGATATAAATTATTCCCCTTTTACAGATGGGAAAACTGAGGCCTGCAGGACAAAGAGTGACTCTTGACTGGAGATGGGTCTGTCTCAAGAGCTCTTATTCTTCTCTACTGGTTTTTATTTTTCTGATAACAAAAATAAGGTGTGTTTTAAATAACTCAAACATTTCAGAAATAAAACAAACAAGGTAGAATGTGAAAGACCCTGGTTATCCCATCCTCCAGAGATAACCATGGTCAACAATTTGGCGTAAGTCCTCCTTATCACGTTTTCTGTATATATGTTAATACATTTTTAAAATTGGACCATTATTCTTCTATTTTTTACATTCACATGTATTTATACTTTCAGATGAATTTTATAATCAATTTTATTCATTTCCCCCACCAATCTCTTTGGGATTTGATTAAAATGGCATTAAGTGTGTACATTAATGGGGAGAATTAATATTTTTCCAATATTGAGTTTTTCCATCCATGAACATGGTAGTTTCTCCAGTTATTCAGGCCTTCTTTAATAAACCTTAGCAAAGGCTTGTATTTTTCTTCAATTATGCCATAAGTATGTCTTAAGTTTATCCCAATACATTTCATTGTTTGTGTTGCTAATAAGAATGGAATCCCTTAATTTTTCTCCATTAAGTTTTCCATTTTTTATGACTGGGCGATAATAAAATTCTTCATTTATTCTTGCCTTCTTAGCTTTAAATTTTAAAAAATTAACTTTTTTTTTTTTTAGGTAAACATACGTTATCATTATGAATTTTAACAATTTTGCTCTTCCTCACTGATGTTTATATTTCTTATTTATTTTCTTGTCTTATTTCATTGGCTAGAACCTCCAGAACAATGCTGAATAATGTCAGTGATATGAGCATCCTTGTCTTGTTCCTGACTGTAATGAGAAGTCTCTAGTATTTTACTGTATTTTCAGTGTTTTAGGCCTCCTCTTTCAAAGTGCCCTATTTGCCCTCAGGGTTCAAATGCCTTCCTAATTCTTCCCTGTCTCTATCAAAATCCCCATCTTAATAGAGCCTTTTGGATGTCTGACAACAGAGGGTGAATTTAAGCCATTGTAGTTTCTTTTCCTGGACAGTCTGCATTTTAAGACTCTAAAGCTCATACCTCATTCTTGGCAGAATTCTGCCAAGGCATAGGCAGCTGCAAAGAAAGGAGGATGCTAGCATTTATAACATAGCTATACAACATCATCCCCAGGGCAGAGCATGTTCATATGCATAAATTCATTCAGTCCTCACAACAGACTCTGCAAGTTGGCTATTTTATATACCCGCATTTTTTTCAGATAGGAAAGTCTGTTTCCAAGTAACTTGTCCCAGGTCACACAACTAAGTGGTAGAGATGGCATTCTAAGTCAGTTACAAGGGAAATCCTGCATCTCCAACAGGCCGGAGTGTTGGATGTGATAACAGCAGTGAAAGGAGACCTTCAGAACCAAGGGAGAGGGAAGCGGGTGTGGCTCAATCAATAGAGCTCCCGTTTACCATATGGGAGGCCCCGGGTTCGCTTCCCGGGGCCTCCTTGTGAGGGCAGGCCAGCCCACGCGGTGCGGTGGGCTAATGCAGCAGGACCTCACAGCAAGGGGGAGATAAGCAGACACGGAAAAAACACACAGCAAATGGACACGGCAAACACAAGCAGCAAGGGGGGGATAAATAAATAAATAAATAA
>JAQZBX010010805.1:0-25943 GCA_029593785.1 Cabassous unicinctus
GGGAGTACAGAGATGAAATAATTATTGAAATAACTTATGTAGAATATAAATATTAATATATTTAAAACAAATACAGGAAAATATATTTTTTCCTGAGTATCCACCTAGGATTCAAATGAAAAAAGGACAGCCTGAAATATATGCAAATAGATTCTGTGGTATGAAATAAAATTCCCAGATGGCAAGAGTTACATATTCCAAAAAAATGCTTAGTTGGAAGTAAAGCTGATATAATCTAGAAAATGGTGTATGGTGATTGTAAATATAGTCCTGATGAAAGTAAAACTCTTGATGATGGAGATTGATGTAAGAATTTGAGTAAATTTTTTTCACTCAATATGAGAGAAAAACAAGCACTATTTCTTAAGTATATCATTTGAAATAAAACATGGTTTAAATATGTAAGTATAACTAAGTTTAAAAATTAAGCATCTCAAGTCACTTAGACTACCATATATACATTTTAAATGATAAGTATATGCATATGCATATTTTTCTTGGGCGAAGTCCTTTTATATGTAAAATTCTCATTGGGAACATGGAGGCTGACTATTTGGAGATTACCTTATATTTCAGCATTTATGGTATTTTTTGAGTGCCTCCCTTATATTGGACTATGGCTTAGGTACTGTGAGGCAGATAAAAAAATAATTACAAGACAGAGATGTGGATCCTACCATAAGTCTCTAGATTATTGTCCAGTGGAAGGAGTTAAATGGAGGTAATTCAAGCATAACTGCAGTCAGTGTTCAATGCTTATAAGAAGAAAGTGTAACACACAGAATTTATTATGTCAGTCTAAATGAGGGAGAAATTGCCTCTGTCTGGAGAGTTCAGAAAAGTTCCATGGAGAAGGTAGTATTTTTGATAGCCTTAAATGAATTTGAAAGGTGGAAACGGAAGAAGTAGAAATTACAGGTGGAAAGAAATTCAGATGGAGGTTCAGAAAAGAGTAAGTGTCTCAGGGTTAACAGGTAATTCAGTTTGGCTAGATCACAGAAATTTGAATACAAAGTGAAGAAGAGAGTTATAGAAATGGTAGAGGACAGTTGGTCATTTTATGAACTGGCATAGCAAACTGAACTTTCGCTCTTTCTTTGGTTAGCAGTGGATGGGGAGATATTGAAGATATCGAATGTTTCTGGGAAGGAAGATATACTTTAGAAAAATGAATGCCACTCATTAATTTTGTGATGATAAAACTTATCTTACTGCATTATAGTTTTTCAGATCTTTTTCCCCTGCAGACTGTGAGTTCCTCAAGGACAGATGTCATATCTTATTCATCTTATTTTTATCACCTAATATGTAACTGATGCATAGTAGATGCTCTATAAATGTTTATTAGTAAAAAATTGTTGTATTTTTCCTAAACAATTTAAAAGTAATTTTAAGAACCCTACAGGTATTGGTTTTAAAATATACAAATCTGCATTGATCCTACCAACCACTGGCTTACTGCTTACTGGCTCTTTCCTCTGTCCCCCTCTATGGGGCAGCAGGAGTTGACAGAGAAGAGAAAATGTGTACTTGACATTAACTACTTTAAAAAATATAATAAAAGATCTTAGTGAAATCATAGAGGAATTTCTTATATAACATAATTCAATGTCCAAGAAAAGTTTTCGTCAGCACTGTTTAAATTCCAGTGAAATTTAATAATGTTTATTTTTAACATTTCTAATAGTTATTAATTAACTGACTCTCAGTGTTGGAAGAGACATTAGAGGTCAGCAGTAATTTCCCTTTTGAATGGGATAAGTGCAGTAAGCTTATAACCTCAAAAAAAAAAAAAAAACTGATTAGCTAAACTAATTCCTTTCCACATTGAAGTAATGTATGAGGCAATGTGCTTGAAAATATTTACAGCTCTCACTTCTGTCACATCAAGCAGAAATGAAACTTTTTCTTGCTTTCATTTCCTGGCAGCCTCCTCTAATAATCTTTGGAACATGTAAGGCCTTCTAGCCTACAGATTTTCAAGTTCTTGAAATCTTGAATCACCTCTGCCCATCCTCTAATGTCCCTAGGCTTGTGATCCCAAAGAGAATTTCATTATTGGCCAGGAAACAGTTACACTGCCACCAGCGTCCCCTGAGGTCTCAGCCTGTACTAGCAGTGAAGGTACCAGATACCAAGATACTTCTTTGGACTCCTGAGGCCAGAAAATCCCATTAGGCCTTTGTCATCCTTAGAAATCCTTAGTCACTGACCCAAACCCAAACTCTCCTGATCCCTCTTCCCTCTCAAAATGTTCATTGCCCTTTCTGGTATCCATTATCCATGGTAAATGTTCTCCACTGATATTCCCAACTAGACATCAAAGTGTTCTCAAATTCCTGTATTAATCAAATACTTGCATTAATTGAATCCTAGTTGAAGACACTGGGTTGCCTGTGACTTTCTAGAACAAGGGTCAATATACTTTGTCTGTAATAGATCACATAGTAAATATTTTAGGCCTACTGGGCAATATAGTTTCTGCTGCAATCACTCAACTCTGCCATTGAAGCACTAAAACAGCTATAGATAAGATGCAAATGAACGAGTGTATCTGTGTTCCAGTAAATCTTTATTTACAAAACAATCAGCAAGCTGGCTTTGGGAGCTGTCCTTTGCTGAACTCTGCTCTAGAGTAGAGAATGCTCATTCTTCCATGCGTTTTATTTCACAAAATCCTGTAGGTGAGTCAGGCATCTTCTAACTTTCCAATTTGTTGTGCTACCACCCTTGCGTAAAAAGCCATTCTTTACCCCATTCTCATCACTGTCCTCTGCCAATTTTTTAGTCACTCCTGCACATTTTGAAGAGTCTGGCTATTAGTTCATATATTCCTCTTCTCTCTCTTAACCTAAGGCCCATCTGATGCCTGAAATTCCCATGTAGGTAACCATTTTAATATTCCAACATTCGATTCCTTGTTCATCTCAGCCCTTATTATCTTTTGTTACAAGATCGGCATCTTGATAACTCAGATTTCTGTCTAAGATTGTTAATGTGGTGCTGCCAATAGAGGGGAATGAATTAACGATTGGGAATACATTTTTGTGAGAAGACAATGTGCTCAAGTTTGAAATGATGAATTCCAGGTGCTTGTGAGGTAGTAAAGAGAGGTTTTCCGGAGATGTAGATTACAGAACCAAGAGTTAAAAGGAGTTTAATAGTAGGAATGGGTGATAAGAAGACAGATACTAGGAACACAAGATGGGAAGAAAAGGATCTAGCAAAGAAGACTAAAGGATCCAGAATAAAGAATCAGAAAGCAAGAAAATAACCAGGTGTCCTGTAAGTCAAGGGTGGAGAAAATCCCTGGAATGTGTGTAAAAGAAAATGAAAAAGTCTAAAATAGTGCAAGGAGCTACTGAGCCATTGGATTAGTGGACTAGGAATATTCTTGGGACCTAGCAAGAATAATTTCACTGTTTGGAAGCAGAATCAGAGAACTATTCTTATGTATAAAGCTTTGTTTCTCAAATGTTACAATATTTTAATAAACTGATTTGTATCAAAATATCAATGTACACATAAATCAATATAAATAACTTTCATCTTTTTAAAATGTGCATGAGTTTTAAACTTTAGACACTGAAAAACAGATGGGCACATTTTTAATATGCTTTATGATGATAGCTGATATTAAAATACAATCATTAGTACCTTTATTTTTCTCATTGTATCACTTGCCCTCCATTATGAAAAGGCATAACAAATGGTTTCCTTATGATTTCTTTTCATTTATATTCATGTTATTAAGATTGCACATAATTATAATTAGTTAATTTCTCAGAAGTGATTAAACACTTATTTGCTCTTATTTTACTCTGACATACAAACACTAAGTTTAATAAAACTTATCCTATTTTTAATACCCTTGTAAAACTTCAAAGAAATGAGTTTAAAATTTTATTCCTTGTCTTTTCTGATTCAAATAAATGTATGTTTGTAGTAAAGAATAAGAACCGTTAATTATGTAATAAATCCTCTCAATTGTCAATATTAGGGAAAAGTAATCATTGTAGGCTAAAACTAGCCAGATTCTTTTTTTCTTGACTTTCAAAAAGTGTTTAAAATAACAGAAGAATCTAAACATACTTTCGAGAAATCATATGCTTTACACTGACATGATTTCCTGTTCTGAAATAATGGAAACATTGATGACTGTGCCCATTTTAAATCCCCAAGTCATGAGGTTCCTTTGCAACCATGCCATAATGAATTACTGATTAATAATGACTACTTGCTTCTTCAGCAGGCTTGCCTGTCCCTAAGACAGGTCAATGTGGAATGAAGATTTTCATTTGGGTGTAGGCTGCAGGTTTCTGTACCATAGATACTAACAAAAAGATTGATGCTTGAAATGACTAGACAGAGATCTTTGTGAAATAAAATGGTTGGATGATTTTATCGTTTCCTCTTGCCTAGGAAGTTACTTGGTTGAAGAGGTAGGGGAAAACCTCTCTTGAACATCATTTTGTTTTTTTTACAGCAGTCTGAACAAGTTGAATCTGTGGGTAAGTCAACTCATTTAATAAACATTGAAAACAAATATAGTGCTGTGAACACATGGGACAGGGCTCCTACCCATAAAGACTACAAGTTATAGAATTGATTGCAGAATACATACCTGTGAAATTAACTAAAAAACATTTAATTCCAGAGGGGCCCCACATCACTAGTATTGGGATCATTGTAATCTCTCAGTTACATTTATACCCAACCCTCTAGAAATATCTACTCAACAAATACATGGTTAAGAAATATGTTTAATCAACATATTTATTCAATAATCAACAACTTAATATATTAAGCTAATTTTGTATCTGCAGCCTGAGTGTGGAAACTATTAAAACCTGTCTATAAATGTCCATCTACCTTGCTCCCAATCACTAGGGAATCTTCTTATTCCTACATCCATTCTGGAGCCTCCGTTTTGGAATCCAAGTGTACTCAGAATTCTAAGGACTCTGTGAATAGCTTTGCTTTCGATCCTCACCTCTCCATCTCTTCCATTCTCCACTTCCACTTGCACCCCAAGCAAGTAACTGGTAGTTGATTACAAGTGGCCAAAAATCTTTTACCACTCCTCCCTCATTTGACACACCTCTGAGGGTTGGAGTTTCTTTTTCTACCCTGGTCTGATGACTCTCTGTGACCATTGGAATACAACAGTAGTGACCCTGAGTAAATTTAAGTCTGAGTCCTAAGAGATCTGCAGTGCACATTTTTGAGCAGATGCAGCAACCGGGGCGCCAGCCCGCCTATGGCCTGCTCCAGGAACACGTCCTCGCAGTCCCCGTGACAGGCCCTGTTGAGGTGCCCGAGGAGGCTGAAGGCGGCCCGGCGGAGCTCCGTCTTCTCCTGAGGCGGGGAGCGCGGGGAGAGCGCTGAGGGCTAGGGCGGGGGCCGGGGGCGAAGGCGAGGGGCGAGGGGCGGAGGCGAAGGGCGGGGGCCGGGGTCCCCCACGGCCTACGCTGTCGAAGAAGGGCCGGATGCGGATGGCGACGTGCAGCAGCTCTTGAATGCTCCCTCTTGGACCTCAACCACCATGCTGTGAGAAACTCAAGCCTTGTGAAGAGAACTTAGGAACTCTGGTCAGCTTTCCCACCTCTGTCTGAGATCCACCTGCAGTCATCCATGTGAACTGTCTTGGACATTCTAGCCCAGTGGATCCCCCAGGTGACTGCAGTTCCAGATGACATTTGGGCCAGTATGGCAGAAGACCCACTCAGCTGAGTCCGTTGAACCCACAGAATCATGAGAGATAATCAGCAGTTATTTTAAGTCACTAAGTTTTGGGATGGTGTATTACACAGCAACAGATAACTGAAACACTGAGTTATCAGAATATTTTGCTTATTAAATTTCTTAAGGATGCTTACTAACAGTAAATTCTTGGGTTTTTGTTTGTTTCTTTATGAGACTCATTTGATGAGAAAACATGGACTTAGAAGCCAATGAAGACTGGTTTAAATAACGACTTTATTCCTTAATAACTGTACTACTTCAGACCAGGTATTAAACAACCCAGAGCTTCAGCTTCCCCATTTGTTATAAAGGAGAAATAACAGCTACTTCTTATGGTTATTTTGAGGATTAAGTGAAACGGTGTGTAATAAAAATAATCTTGGCAGAGTTCCTGACTTATTACAAGGTGATAAGAATATAGTGATGTATGGAAAAAATACAATTAATGTAACTTATGGACTATAGTTAACAGCAAAGTTGTAATATTCTTGTATCAGTGTCAAAGAAATTACTATATCAACACTATGGGTCAATAATTAGGGAGTATGGGATTTTTCTTTTGGACTAAGGAAAATATTCAAAGGTTTACTGGGGTGATGACTGCACAACTCTGATGAAAGTGAGACCCACGGAGTATACACCTTGGATAGAATGTACAAAGCATGGGACTGTATAACACAGTGAACCATGTGGTAGAAGATGGACTATGGTTAATAGTACAGCTATGAGAGTGTTTGCTCATGAACTATAACAAATGTATGATACTAATACATAATGTTAATAATACGGAGTGTATGGAAAAGTATGCCAAATGTATGCTATGGACAGTAGTTAGTGGCAATAACCTGATCATGTTCTTTCAAAATCTGTAACAAATGTTCCACAATAACATAAAGTATTGGTGGAGGGATGAGGTATGGGAATTGTGCACATTATGCATGATTGTTTTTGTAAGCTCACAATTTCTCTAATTAAAAAAAAATACAAAACAATAAAAGAAAGTTTGGCTACCACCTGGTTTTGTTTTGTTTTGTCTGTCGGTAATGATTGATTGATTGATTGATTTTAAAGAAACTTTGGATTACATAAATGTTACATAAAAAATATAGGGGATTCCCACATACCCCACTCCCACCCGTCCCTCACTTTCCCACATTAACAGCATCCTTCGTTAGTGTACCACTCGGTTTTGATGGGCCTTAGACCCCTGCAAAGGAACACACTGAAAAGGAGTTGGGAACTTACAGTTACAAAGTCTGTCAAAGAATGTAAAGTTTGAACAAAAATAAGTCACTGTCTTTATCTCTTCTTAATGCCTCTCACTTACCTAATAGGAGGGGACTAAATGTCCTATCCCTAGTTACAAGGATTTAAATGCCAGGAGAAAAGAGCAGTGTTGGTACTACATTGGGTGGTCACGAAAACAATGCCATTTTCTGTGAAGCTCACCAGGGATTCCTGTCTCTCAGACAAAGCTAGGTCCAACTTGCTGAGCAAGGGACAGCACAATGTTGACAAGAATACCCTTAGGGCTTGAAGGGAAATTTTAGGGAACGGGACCTACAGGTGTTGAGGTGGAAGGAGTTACACATAGTGATTTTAGAGCAGAAGGTAGTAAATTAGTTGTCTGGGCAGGGGTCGGTCAGAATTTATAAACGAGGCAACTTAATGGGACACGAGTTCAGAGTTCTGTTAAACCAACTTATTTGTGGTGTTTTCTTGGGACACGTGGGTCTAAATGAGGTGATGTTAAAACAATTTGAGCTTCTATGGCTTATTTGTACAGTATGTTAGTTATGCAAATCATAAGGCAGTTTGTTTTGCAAATTGTCATTTCTGTTTTAACTTTTCAGAATGTATGTAATAAGCACTTAAAACTGCACACTACAGTGGTGGATTTCTAACAGAAGAGAATGAAGAAAAAATAATTTTGCATTTAAAAGGAAGATTACAAACATTTGTGTGAAAAACCAATGCTATTATTACCTTACTCATTCCACTCAGATAGTTTCTGAGGAAATACCTGGGGGGGAAAATGCACCAGATACAGGCATACTGAGGGTAATTTTCATTTTTGGAATATGTCAGTTATATTTTCATATAAGAATCATTGCCAGGAACATCTGGTATTGTGAATGATTCAGCCATAGTTTATCAGCTTGTTTCCTAACACTGTCATCAGAGAGGCTGGAAATACTGGCACATTTGCCTTTGAGTCTAAGGAAGGTATAGTGAGCATCCCAGAATATGACAGAAGCAATGATAAACCATTTGATGAGCAAAATAAATATGTGTCTCCTGACTCACTGGCAGAGATAATTTGAAATATTTGAGAGAGAAGTTGAGATAGCAAATGAATGTAACACATACAAGGCAATACCAAGTAGTCCTTTATTTCCTTAACAAAGAAATAAGCAGGGAGCACAGGGATTCAGTTTGCAATCAGAGCAACATAAACGTATCCAAGGAAATGCTGTGAAAACAAGTCTCTAGCTTTATTATTACAATTGCATTAAAGAAAAATAATGCTCCCATCTCTCTACTTAGAAACCATTGTTCAGGTAAAAATAAGATTTTTTTTCCTACCCAAATAAGTATGTTTGGTTATAAGCACTTGAATAAACATATTTCTTTCTGGTTTCAAACATGAGTGAAAACAAAGAACAGTGCTTAGGATTAGGTCCAAATCATAACATAAGCAAAAAAAAGTCTATTATTTCATGAAGAACAAAACTCTCCACCATTCAGTGAGAGTAGTCATTTTTTTTCCTCCATGGCAAAATGAACTTGTATTAAAAGTGGTGTAATGGGGGAGTGGATGTGGCTCAGGTTGCTGAGCGCGTGCTTCCCACATTGGAGGTCCCAGGTTCTGTTCTTGGTGCCTCCTAAAAACAAAAAAGTCAAACAACAAGCAAATGATAAAACCAACTCAGGGGACCCAATGTGGCTCAGTGGTTGGGTGCCAGCTTCCCACATACAAGGTCCTGGGTTCAGCCCCCAACCTAACCATCACATTCCACCCCACGTGAACCTGGCAGACATACTCATCTCTTTAAACCATACATAATCTCTAAATAAAAATTGTAACAGTCACAGTTTTACCTAACAATACTCAACTGTCTTGTGTACAACTGGAAATGTACAAACTCTCCCCATAATAGGGTGCAAGCAAATAGGTAATATTCACTCTTGAACTTGATATCCTGTAACTTAAATATTACAATGTGAAGATAATACAACTTATGTCATACAACTTGGGGATAAAATAGGAAAGAAAGCAAAGTTATTTGCTTTATGTACATATACAAACATACTCATAATAAAACAAGGGAGAAATACTGATAACGATTACAGTCCTCATTTCTATAATTGGTCATATGGTCATAGCTCATATTTATAGCTACTTTCTTCCACTACCCATTCCATATTCCCTTTACACTCAGCAAGCACCTCAGCTGGCCATAGTTCTTTGTCCAGTGAGGTGACCCAAACCTTCATTCCTGAAGTTTCTGGGCCATTCTGGGCCATTGTTAGTTCTGACTGGATTGGGTTGTTGCAGTTTTCCATTGACTTTAATCACAAGGCATGATAGTTCTAGGAGACACGCTAGGGGCTCTCCTGTATTCCAGTCAAACTCTTCTTTACTGCCATTGTATAGCTGAAATTCTATTTACCCTTGATATTAAGTATCTGTCACCCCAGACTGTACAACAATTCTCTTCTTTTCTTGTTGATTCAAAGTCACAAGGAGCCCAAAGTGGCAAGGTGGCAATCTTAACCTCCAGTTGAATGGAATCATTGTGTCTCCTGGTGGAAGCTCTCTTCCTTTCGGAACTCAGACCTGTAGACCAATAGAACTTAAGGCTGCAGGGACAGGAAGCAAACTTTTCCTAGTGTATCACTAGGTGTAATACTGAGTGATGCCACTCCCATTTCCACCCCTTGATTCCTGGACTCACGAATCCTGGCTATGGGAGAAACAACACCATAGTGTGGATGCTGATTTAAAGCATACACAGTCTCCTGGAGAACATTGCCCCAGCTCTGCAAGGTTTTGCCACCTAGTTGGCACCATAATTGATCCTTCAAAAGGCCATTCCACAGTTCTATCAATCCAGCTGTTTCAGGATGATGGGGAACATGGTAAGACCAGTGAATTCCATGAGCACGTGCCCATTCCCACACATCATTTGTGGTGAAGTGGGTTCCTTAACCAGAAGTAATTAGTGTGGACTTCCATGACAATGGATAAGGCATTCCGTAAGTCTACACATCGTAGTTTTGGCAGAAGCATTGTGTAGAAAAGAAGGCACATCCATATCTGTAGTATGTGTCTATTACAGTTAGAACAAATAACTGCCCCTTCCATGATGGAAGTGGTCCAACGTAATCAACCTGCCACCTAGTAGCAGGCTGGTCACCTCCGTGAATGGTGTGATATTGGGGACTGAGTTTGGGTGTCTGCTGCTGGCAGATTGGGCACTCAAGAGTGGCTGTATCCAGGTTAACTTTGGTGAGTGAAACTACAGGTTGCTGAGCCCATGTATAACCTCCATCCCCACCATCATGGCCACTTTGTTCACGAGCCCATTGTGGAATGATAGCAGTGGTTGGGGAAAGAGGTTGACTTTTTCCACAGAATGAGTCATATTATCCACTTGATTATTAAAATCTTCCTCTGCTGAAGTCACGCTCTGGTGAGCATTCATATAGGACACAAATATCTTCATGTTTTTTGCCCACTCAGAAAAGTCTATCCACATACCTCCTCCCCAGATCTCTATGTCACTAATTTTCCAAGTCCTGACCATCCAGCCAATCTGTTGGTGACAGCCTATGAATCAGTGTACAAACACATCTCCAGTCATTTCTCCTTCCAAACAAATAGAACAACCAGGTGCACTGATCCAAGTTCGCCCATGGGTAATGGGTGAGGCTAGAAAAATTGTGAGCTCTTTGATAGGAAATGCTTATATTGCTTTGAAGAAGCTATTGGTAGAAATATGGATGCTAAAGTTACTTCCAATGAGGACTTAGAAGGAAATGATGGACTGTATTATTGGAAACTGGAGGAAAGGGGGTCCTTATTTTAAAGTAGCAGAGAACTTGGTGAAATTGAGTTCTGACATCAGATGGAAAGCAGAATTTGAAAATGATGAACTTGGATATTTAGCTGAGGAGATTTACAAGCTAAATGTACAAAGTAAAGCCTGGTTTCTCCTTGTAGCTTACAGTAAAATACGAGAGGAAAAGGACAAGCTTTGAACTGAACTCCTGAGCACAAAGACACCAGGAATTGATGCTTTGGGATATTCTGAGCTTCCAGAAAGTAAGTCCCCAAAGAATAGTGCTCCATGTGAGGATTAACTGAGCATGGAACTAGTCAGGAATTTCCGTTGAAGTCATTTGAAATGCAGCTATCCAGGAAAGATTTATGGAATGTTCATTTGTTTGATGGATTGGACCCCTGTATACTACATGCAAAACCAAAAAGTTTTTTTTGTGTGTGTGAGTTCTGTATGAACAGAACTGGGATGAAAGGGACAGAAAAGGGACAATTTGAAGGAAAAATCACTTTGAGAGCAGGACCATGGAAGCTGAGGTCTTGACTGAAGACATCTTCTCAGGCTAAGAAAGAAGGCCTACTCATGTCTGTGGTAAGTGTGAGTCTGCCTCAGTGCTTGGAGAGGGCAGGCCTTTCACCCTGTTGTTCAGGAAGAGTGCCCTGGAGATTGCAGAGAGTCTGGCTGCCACACCAGTTTTCACAGATGGTGAAGTCTATTCCCTGGAAATTGTGGAAGGTCTGGCTGCCATCCCAATGGTTGATAAGGGTAGAACCTGTGCCTCAGTATTCCAGGAGATTCTGGCTGCCATCCTAAAGCTTAAAGAGAGTGAAACCTTCACCCTAGTGTTTGGAAATAGCATGGCCACTCCACAAGCATTTGGAAGTATTGGGGATGATGCTCCATTAGAACTGAAGGACAAAACATCACTCCATAGATGACTCTCAGACCTTTAAATCTAATGGAGTACACCCTGAAGGGTTTCGGAATTGTTTGGGACCTGTGACCTGTTTTTCTTCTACATTCTTCCTATGGGAATGGGAATGGTCATGCTATGCCTATCCCTCCATTGTATATTGGAAGCAGATATCTTGTTCTCTAGGTTTCACAGGTCCACCAATGGAAGGTAATTATGCCCCAAGACAGACCACACTTATAACCAATTTTGATGAGACTTTGTACTTAATATTGTTACTGAAATGACTTAAGGCCTTGGGGATGTTGTGATGGAATAAATGCATTTTGCATATAGAAAGGGCATATCTTTTTAGGATCCAGGGGGGTGTGGTGTGGTGGTTTGAAGCTGTATATACACCAGAAAAACATGTTCTTAAATTTAATGTCTTCCTATGGGTGTGGACTCATTGTAAGTAGAAACTTTCTTTTTTTCTTTTTTCTTTTTTTTGATTAATTTTTTATTTTTTATTTTTAAAGAAGTTTTAGATTACATAAATGTTACTTAAAAAATATAAGGGATTCTCATATGCCCTACCCCTCTTTCTCCCATACTTTCCCACATTAACAGCATCTTTCATTAGTGTGGTACATTTGTTACAATTGATGAACACGTATTGAAGCATTGCTACTAACCATGGACTATAGTTTACATTATAGTTTACACTCTGTTCTGCACAATTTTATACGTTATAACAAAATGAATAATGGCCTGTATCCATCATTGCAATGTCATGCAGGCCAATTTGATAGGGCTATTTCAGTTAAGGTATGAGCCATCTCAATCTGAATAGGTCTTAACGCTTTTACTGGAGTCCTTTATAAGAAAATGAAGTTCAGACAAAGAGAGAGAGTGAGCCATGGAAACAAGAAGTTGAAAGCAATGAAATCCAGAGGAGAAGGGAGAGACCAACAGATGCCACCATGTGCCTTGCCATGTGGCAGAGGAGCCAAGGATCATTGGCATCCAGTCTTCAGGAAGAAAGCATTGCCTTGAGGATGCCTTGATTTGGAAATTTCTTGACCTCAAAACTTAGCTAATAAATTCCATTTGTTTAAGCCAGTCCATTTCATGGCATTTGCTGGAGCAGCCTAGGAAACTAAAATGCTATCTTATGACTACAACTATTATTCCAATTTTACAGATGAAGAAATAAAACAACATAAAAATTAATGAACTTGTCTAAAGTTACAAGATAAGAATCAACAGTGCCAAACTTTGAAATTAAATGTCAGACTCCAAAGAAAGTGCTCATGATTATTAAACACAGTTGCCACTTAGTTTGTTGACCATAAATCTGGAATACTGTTCATTCATTCAATATTCAACATCATTTTCAAATGCCTACTTTATGAGAGACACATTAAAAGGCACTGGAGATAGCACACAGAACAAAACTGCCAAGAGCCCCAGATCTCACAGAGTTTATAGTCCAAGCTTTAAAGGAGGTCCTTTGTGTTCTTTGGGAAGCAGATGCTAAGACAGAGTTACAAATGCAAAGGTTTGATGGGGTGTAACACCATTCAAGGAAAAAGACAAAAACAGGATTGAGCAGGGAGAGCTATCTGACCACAATGAAGATCTACCAAAATGTCTGCCAGTCCAACAGGAAACTCCTGAGCAAAGATTGTCCATCAAAATAGTCATGTGTTGAGCATAAATGATTAACTCTCATATCATCCATTGGCCAGGGGCCAACCTGAGAATAGTGTGACCTTGGCTCAAAGTATGAGGCTATCCTGATGAAGCTTAACAACTAGAAGCTTTCAACTAACTTTGCTCCTTGCAAAGCCTTTCTTGAAGAGACACCTGAGCTACACATCTCCCTGTCCACCACAGGAGCTTCTCCTAATTTTGGGTGAGATCATCAAACACATTAGTGTTTCCTAAATGCCAGGAAGCACACTTTCATTCCCCTCCACCTGCTGACAATTGAGAATTCTTCAGGGACAGCGGTTGCAATGCAGCTCCTCTCTTTCCTTCAGGCCTCTTTCTCTTCCTTTCCAGAATACAATATTTCAGATAGTTATCATTTCTGTGTATAATTTGGGTTGAGAAACATAAATGACCTTCAAAGTTCCTTCCAATGTATAATTCTCTGATTCTGCTTTAGTAAAATTTCTTAGTTGATCTTATCTCCACAAAACACCTTAGGATATAAAACTAGAAAAATAGAAGAGAAAAAAGTTTCATCAGACTGTAAGCTTTTTGAAGCCAAGTCTGTTCCTTATTCACTGTTTATCCTCAGTGTCTTTTGCAAGGTGAAATGCAAAGTAGGCCACAATAAAGAGATCTTTGTATAATAAATGAATAGATGCCTGAGTCTAGAAAGATTGAAAACAAGTAATATTTAATCTAAGTACAACACATTTTAGACTAACAAGGACAAGTGTGATGACCATAACTAAGCCTCAGGGCTCCAGTTTCAGAGGTGATGCCCAGCAAGGAATCAGATTTTAAAAAAAAAACAAAAAAAACTTGTTGCATATCCACATATAAAACAACTGGGAAGCTTTAGATTAAGTCTTGAGAAGCAGACTGTAACTCTCCAGAGAGAGTTGGCTATTGCCAATCAATGAAATTTTAATGAAAGCTTATTTTGCCTTATGTTGTACTTGATTTGCAAACACTCTGGTTTTTTAGAGTATGCATATTGACATTGTAATAAGCTAAGAACAAAAATGCCGCACTTGCTTCTATGGACATATTTTTCCTCTTTTCAGTTAGGGTAAGGTTGAAGGAGCACCACTTCCTATTCAAACAAGGTAAAACCAAAACTAAAATTGTCAGTTCAAACAAAACATAATGCATGTTGGTTAGAACAAATCTTAAATCCTTCAAAATAAAAGGAGAAATGTAATGTTTCTCATTGCATCGAGAAGAGTCAGAGTTTCTAACTAATATTTGTTCAATGGGCATCATTTTTATTATGGTTTTGTTCTATCCAAATGCACATGCTAAGAGTGGGGTGAGAATTCTCTTCCAAACCCCCGTAGGTCTGGGACACTATCCTCTGTTTCCAGGGCTTAGGAGTGGCCTGGGATGCTAAGAGAGGAGGATGCACCAGGAAGGTTTCCTCATGGCACAGCTGAGCAGTGTTTCTGCTAGAAGGCTCTCACACTTGGAGAAGGGAAGTGATGATGCTCTGTGTACTGTTACTATGATGAGCTAACATGGCACCTCAACACAGGTGATATGCGATGCCTACAAAAATGGCCACAACAGAGCTACAGGTCTGGCATGCATACCTCTTCTTGGCACTGATAACTGCCCTGTGCTTGGCAGACTCTTGAGCATAGCTTTTCTCCTTTCTTCATGTTCCCTCCCTTACCCTCATAGGTTCTTCTTCTCAGGTATCTATGACTTCTTCCTAGGTGACTCCCTATTACAGGTTGAATTATATCCCCCACAAAGACATGTTCAAATCCTAACCCCAGGTTCAGGGCAGGCCTTAGTCCAATCTGCCTGGAGTCCTTATAAGCAGAGGAAATTTGGGCAGTAAGGAGATGGGAGCCAGATGGTCATGTGACAAGGGCAAAAACTGAGTTATGGATTGTCCACAGCCACCAACAGAGTAATACTGGCTTCTGAGAAAGCATTATCCTAAGAGCACCTAGACTTTGGACTTCTGGCCTCCAAAACTATGAGACAATAAATTCCTATTGTTTAAGCCAGTCGGTGGTACTTTGTTACAGCAGCTCTGACAAACTAAGATATTCCCCATCCAGAGCTCTTCTCTGCTCTAAACCTACCTTTCAGTTTGTGACTTTCAGCCAGTCTCTGAGTTAGTAGCAAATGTGCATAACCCAAGAAGACATCCAATGATAGCGTCAAGTCTGGCCAAAAGGGCTGTATCCAGGGGTGATGTGAGATTAAGAATATCATAAGTCTGAGTTTGATTCCTTGTCCTTGGCTGCTATTGAGATATATCTTGCAGAATGGGCTTGCCAAAGATAAGATGAAACAACAGATACATTTCATCTGCTGAGATAGACTGCCAACAGGAAGAAATAGAGATACTGTTGGGATGTTATCCTAATGACTTATGGCCTTGCCTGTGGCTGGACACCAGAAAGACAAAGGCAACAACTTTTCCCATGAATAAGTACCTATTATAGAAGCATTGCCCAGGGCATTAGAAGGCTATTAGGCAACCCCAGTTTTCAAAGAATTGTGTATTCACTGCAAAACAAGTATTATGGGTTGTATTGTGATCAAAGGGCAATGCATGCATCATGGGAAGCTGAGTAGTGGGGATTTAAATGTGGACTTTGACTTGAGGTTTGAGAATTCTACCTCCTGACTGTACGAAGGGGCAAGTACTTACCACTATATTAATAAAATATTTGTTATTAAAGTTCTTTTTCACTGATCTAAGCCTACCATCTATTCTAATGCTAGCCTGGAGTTCCTAGAGTTAAAAATACTACCCTGCTTATCACTTTTAATTCCTTGTGGCATAAAACAGTGGTAAACAGATAAAACACATACCAACAGAAAGTGAATGGAATAAAAACCTAATGCTAAACTGAAATACTCTTGGGGAAAACTTTCATTAATATCTAATAATGTTGTATTATAGGAAAGAAAGGCACTTGAAGAGCTAGTGAGAAGAAATACTGCAAAGGGAATATCGTTAATATTAAAAAAATTGTAGGGGGAGAGAAGAAAAGAGGGTACAATTACAACAATAAAAAATGCCATCTTCTACTGTCTTGTGACACTTGAGAGGGTTTTCCTTATGGATCATGTGTTTTAAGAGCACATAAGGTTACTGGAAAATAGCAGATGACTGCCTAGTGGTCAGTGAATTCCTGGAAGGCAGAAGGTATAGAAATCATAGAACAAGCACCAAGACGACAAATTAAGGAACAATGTCACTGTGGGTGCCAAGAATATGACTGTTAATTTTAACAGGAATAAAAAGCTCTCCCTCTGTTCTCACATTCCCAAGTAAGTCAACTCACACATAGGGCCAAGAACATGGCGACAAGGCTGCAGGAGCAGAGAGGAAAACGGTGGATAGAGGATGCACTGACTCCCTGTATAATCCTCTGAGTTAAGGTTAAATTTTGTTTGTTTGTTTGTTTAAGCATATTGATAGACTTCTGTTCCTATAGTGCCTGATGTGTGCATGGTATAAGAATATTGCCTACTTTACTACACTACACATGCACTACTAAAGCACTAACTAAAGTGAGATTGTTTGTAAAGTTTGCAATCTGCAACCTTCAAGTTCGTAAGAAGAGGAAGAGAAATTACAAACAAAATTCAAGTAGTGCCTCTGCACACTTTGGAAATTTGTGACAAGGAACTTATATTTTATATAAGCTATAGGATAAAATAAACATCATCCAATATTTAGATATGCTAGCCAATCAAAAAGTCTTAGTGAGGTTTTGCTGGTTGGGTTCCCTGGGGAGCAGACTTTGAGAAGCAGGTTGGCTTGCAGGAACTTTATTAAGGAGTGCCCTTGGGATCCACACCTGTGGAAGGGAGGAAAGGATATAGGATGGAGCAATTGTAGAAGATGATCTGTGAGGTAAGCTCAACAGTGGCTCCAGTAGACTCCAAGGAGAGCTCTGGAGCTACAAGGACCCTTCAGAGTTGTCCCAATTGGGCTGACATGCCCAGGCTTTTATACAGCAATATGGATTAATCATGGTATTTGGACCAACCTGAGAAGGGTGTTGTGTGTTTGGACAAGTGGCTATGTAGGAAGGTGATCCCTGAAGGGGAAGACAGATGAATGCTGCAGACAGACAACACTCTCAGCAGCAGGGACATCAAGTCCTTAAGTGATGGGTGTGCTGGGCACCTCTTCACAATGTCCACCACTTGGGATGTCTATGTGTCCAACACTATATTAGATAGCATGGAGAAGACAGATGAATAAAATGTTTAAAATAAGGTACTCTATCTCAAGTAGCATATATTAAGTAGAAGAGACCATGTAACATACACGGTCTGGAGGAAGTAGAATATAGATGATGGAGTCAGACAACTTGGACTTGAATCCCAAGTTGCAAATTGTGTGAGCTGAAGGATGTAGGTTAACTCTTTCATGGCTTAATTTTTATTTGGACATTATAGATAACAATTGTATTAGCTTTCCACTGCTGCTATAAAAATCACAGAAAAATTAGTGGCTTAAACAGCACAAATTTATTATCTCACAGTTTTTGGGTCATCTGGTTTCTCTGATCTGTGCCCACAAGACCAAAATCAAGGAGTCAGCAGTGCTATATTCCTTTTTAGAGGGTCTAAGAAAGAATCCATGTTTTTGTTCATTCAGGTTGTTGGCAGAATTCAATTTCTTGCACTTGTAGGACTGAAGTCCCTGTTTCTTTGCTGTCAGCTGAAGGCCAGTCCCAGCTTGTAGAAGCCACCTCCATTCTATGTCTTGTGGCCTCCTTCTTCCATCTTCAAAGCCAGTAACAATGTGTCAAGTCCCTCTCGTGCTTCATATCTCTCCTGCCTCTTCTGTGTCATCTCTCTCACTGATTATTGTACCTTCCTCTTCTGCTTTTGAGGCTTCATAAGATTAGGTTGGGCCCATCCAGATAATCCAGGATAATCTCACTATTTTAAGGCCCATGTATTAGTCAGGGTTCTCCAGGGAAACAGAACCAACATATATATTTGTAAACAAATATATGTAAATATATAAGCAAATATTAAGAGATTTATTATAAAAATTGGCCTATGCGACCATGAGGATAGGCAAATCTGAATTCCACAGGATAGGCTGCAAATTGGAAACTCCAATGAAGGTTTCAATGAATTCCTCAGGAGAAGATGGCTGACTGAAGTAGAGATATAAATTCTTCTTTCTGACTCCTGAAATCATTAATTTTTCTTCAAGTCCTTCAAATGATTGGATGAGACTTCTTTCATTGCTAAAGACAATATCCTCTTTTGATTGTAAATACAATATGCTACAGATACAATCAACTGACTGATTCAATCACAGTAACAATCAAGCTAGTGTTTCCTTGACCAAAACAACTGGGCAACATAACCTAACCAAGTTAACACGTGTCCATCACAATCCATAACCCCAGCCCATAATCATCATAGTCCATGACCTCAATTTTATCTGCAAAATTCCTTTAGCCAATACCACATAGTCATGGGCTCCAGGGTTGAGGTGTGGGCATCTTTGGGAGCCCTTATTCTGCCTGCCACAACACATTATAATGTTGTGTGAAGAGATAAGGTTAAGTGCCTATACTAATGATACAGAGTAAACCCCCATTAAATAAAGCTTATTGTATCCAGAGTCTTGTGTTGAATGCTGGAGTATAGGCTATAAGTTTCTCTCTCTGCTAGTTATACATTCTGTTTCCTTAAGCAGTTTAATAAACCTCTTCTTGTTGACTTAGTATTTTAGTTTGCTAAAAGCTGCTGGGAGCTATATACCAGAAATGGTTTGTTTTTTTATAATGGGAATTTATTAGGTTAAAATCTTACAGTTCTGAGGCTGTGGAAATCAAGGCATCATCGAGATGCTGTCTCACCAAGTTGCAGCTGGCGATCAGGCACATGGCGGTGTCATTTAAGGACGCTTTCTCTCTGGGCTTAGCTGTGGGTGATCAGGCACACGGCAGAGCCTAATGGAAGGTCTGCCAGTCTCTGCCTCTTCCTCCCGGACCTCTTTCCATGCCTCTGTGCTCCGCTGATTCCAGCTTCCAGCTTCAGGGACCTCTTCCTTAGTTCTCGGGGTTTCTCTATCTCTGCAGTTTTTTTTCCCTGTGTTTCTGAGGCTTTTGTTTCTCCATTTATAGAGGACTCCAGAAAAAGGATTAAGACCCACCCTGGGTCATGCCCTCTGAAGTGATTTAAGCAAAAGTTTCCATCTACAAAAGGGTTGCACACACAGGAATGGATTAAGTCTCAGGACATGATCTCCTGTGGTCCTCCCAGCTTCAAAGTGTCTGCCATGTCTGCCAAGTACCTAAAAAAGGTATGTTTGTACTTGTATTAAAATTAAACAGGAGTGCCTTCTACTTAATGATACACAAAGAAGAATGGAGATCAAGAGAACTCTTTCAAACAGCCCCAAACTTTTCTGATCAAGAATTCAATGAAACTTGTTCAGGAAACTGGAGATTAGGAAGCTGAAGGTAGAGTAAGGTCACCTTGGTGTGCATTTTCCCCGAGGCAACCCATCTGGCTGGAGTGGTGGGGTTCCAGCCCCCAGAAACTGCCAGATGGTCTGGCCACTGTAGGGAAGAGGGCCCCTGGGAACATACATCCATGCCTTTTTCCCCTTTGGGGGCTGTTCTGATAGTGCAGGCTTCTTTTCTGAGGACAAGAGTCCATCTTGCCTCCAATGCTTCCAATTCCCCTTTGTCCTCATTGATAACCTCTGACTTCAATATTAGGACCTGCTCTTCCATGCATTTCTCTCCAAACAGATCTACTCCCCTCTCCAATTTAAAATTTAAAAAATGTCCATGAATACATTCCTCCATCACAATCCAAATAGAAAAGGTTGGGTTTTGTTGAAACTTGTTAGAAAATATTAGATTTAATATTTTTAGAAAATGAGTCATTGGGGATTTTATTCTGAGAAATGACATGATTTTAGGAACATTTTCTTGCCCAACCGAACATAGAATATTGTGGGTGGGAGTGACTGAGAGTCCAGAGAAGGGCTCAGGGTTGCTCTAGCAACCACGTTATGATGAGATACTCACCTGGTTGACCCACTTATGCCCTTGTTTGGAATGATAAAAAAGAAGTCCTATCAGTGGCTAAAATATTTATGGCAGTTCCATGCAAAGCACATTGGGTGAGCAAACTGCTAGATGCCATTCTTCACTCAAGATACTGGCTTTAACAAATAATAAGGAAAATAAACCTCAAAAAGGAAGACTAAAAATTTGAACAGTGTTATCTCAGAACCTCTGCCTTTTCTTCATATAATATAATTGGGAGATTATTGAGGAGAAATTAAAGTGGAATTAAATTATTAAGTATTGCATTATTGTGGGAGTCAGATATGGGGGAGTGAACTCTGGTCCAAAGTTAAAAAATAACTTACGTTCTGGCCCTGGTGCTGCTCCCAACTGACTGTGATTTTTAGCAAACCACTTAGGTCTGCAGTTTCCTCCACTCTAAAAGAAAGATATTCAATAATATGAACTCCAAGTTTCTTTCTAGCTGTAGAATTTTGTGATTGTAAAAGAAATAATGACTGAATTTGAGAGAAAGTCCATGTTTCTTCTAACTGGATTTTCTTCTCAAGCATCAAACATTATTCTTCAATCACTGCCAAATTTTCATATGTACTTGTTTTCTATTAATATTGCATATGTGAGCCCAGCTTCATCTTTTAAAGAATAAGTAGCATATAAATAAAAAAATCACTCTACAATATTTTAGAAGTTAATAAATATAAATAGAATTAAGTTTAATAGTAATCATTATTTCTTAATAAAAACACAAAATCATCAAAATGAGATTTTCCCCTGGACTGTTAATAGTTCAGTATTATGAAAGAAACAAGAGACTTCCAAATAAGTCAAGTTAATGAAATGCTTTGGTGATCATTTGTATATGGCACATGTAAGAGTCCTCAGTTATCTGTTCTGATGGAGAGAAGTAACAGTACAGAGAATCTGAAAAGCAATTGTGCTGTATCTGACTCTAGATTGAACTGAACTTTAAAAATTATGCTTAAAGATGACTGTGTCTGATGTCCTAAGGATTAATGATACTTCTAACTAAAATAATGAAATTCTAATACCAGCACATAAGAAAAAATGTCAAGTGTCACCATGCAGCCAGCACTATGAAGAGAATGAAGATCATCATCTCTGTCTCCAAGCAGAGAAATATCCTAAAGCTGACCTGCTTATTTCTTCAAGATTATTTTCTCTAAGCAATTTGATATTCTGAATTAAAGAACACTAACTTTTGGAGAGAGAAAGTCAGTTTAGGGTCAGAAGACCTGTTTCAATACTGGCATCTCCTTTTCCTTGTCAGGTGACATTGAGACCTACAAACTCTTTGAACCTCATTGTCATCATTTGTGACAAGGGAAAGTTACCCTGCTTTTTTTCAAAGATGCAACAAAATAGTGAATGAGAAAATTACTTTGTAAGCCATTTAAGTTTATAATGTTTTGATAAAACTTCAAGGATAAATAAAATTAAAAAGTAACTATAATTGTAATATTTTCTTAGTATCTTAAATTTATATGTTCATAAACATTAATTAAAATCATATTATAGATGGATTCTATGAAATAAACCAGCTAAAAAGGCATGACTCTAATTTCAAGGATAATATGATCTATCTGAAGAGACTTATAATGAGAACACTTAACATTCTCCCATTAGCATGGTGGGAGTTAGTGTAAATCTCTAAAACTCTCTGGAGTTCAATTTCCTCATTTGTAAAGTGTGGGTATTTGTTTGGTGGTCTTTTAATTCCTTGCAGCCCTGAAGTATGACTTGAGGAAAATATTTGGAAGAAAGCTGGCATTTGAAAATGAGATTTGGCCTTAATAAATGAAAATGTTGCTAGAGCATCTTGATTAATTGCAGATATCAGAATCAAAGAGAACGGTGGTGTCTTTAGATAACATCAGTTTCTAAGAATCGTGGGTAGAATGATTGACTAACTAACCTGCAGATGAATAACAATCAACACTGCTTTGGGAGTTTATGATAACCCTGGTAATCAAAAATGCCATGTTGCTAACCTAATATGATTTTTTTTTTTACAAAATGTAAAGTACAATAAGACCCTATGTAAGTTTTCAATTAGACTCTCAACTTTGGCATGTGTGCCTTCATAAACCCATGAAATGGGCACTGTACTTTTCACAGTGCTATGTGATGCTGTTTTCAGCAACCAGAGCACTAATATTCTGCAAGTAGCTTCAGTCCTAGGCCGCCAGGCATAACAAGGCACAGGGACTCAATCTTGGAACCCTGGCATGCTGCATTTAAAAAGTCAGCCCTGTAATAGAAATGAACCTCAGACTATAGAGCTTCCCATGCATTATCATGTCATGCTGCCAAGTAGGTAGAACTCCACATTATGCAGATGAGAAAATGAACAGACATGGCTGAGATCACAAAGCAAATAGACTATGAAGCTAAGACTAGACCTCATATTTTCCAGTTTAGAGTTCCAGCCTTTTGTTTCTTCATGCTCCATACTTGTCAATAACAATTACATATGCTATTTACCTAGCAGTTGCTATGCGTCAAGCACCATGCTGAGTCCTTCAAGTACTCCATTTTATTTAATCAACCCAAAGTCCCAGAGAGAAGGAAATATTATTATGCCCATTTAACAGGGAAGAAAACTGGAGCTTGGTGAAGGGGTGAGGGGAAGAGTAGCTTAAGGTTACATGGCTACCAAGTGGTGGAGCCAGGACCCACACCCAAGTTAGCCTGCAGCCTGACTTCAATATCTCCTAACCTCTACCCTAGGAAGCTGGCAGTTGTTATTTCGGAAGCTTCCCTTTCAAGGAGTTTTCCTTGAAGTAGTTTCACTTAAAAATATCTGCACAGTGCAATGAAATGACCTGTATTATTGCTTTTTTAGGTATCTCTTTTGGTATCTAAGACTATAATGTGATATTTTATATAATTCATAAAGGCAAAATTCAAATTCTATACCCAGCGTTTGGGAGCAGGGATTTCTATCAGGCTGTTGTCCCCAATTCCTACCTCAAAAAAATATATGCACAAGTCTACCCTGAGGCTTCCTCTTGTTTTATTTGCTCAGGAGAACTTTTCTCCTGCACAATGACAAATATTATTATAAAACCTTCATGCAATTAAGACGGCTCAATTCTATTCTTAATTATTTATATATGTATTTTCACAATCTAACATACTCTTGAAAAATAGTAATTCCATCTCTCACTATTAATTATCTTCAAAGTACCAAACATTCATTCTGTCCCCTCCTTTCATTTTTAATTCCTCTCTTCTTTCCTCCCTCCCTCCCTTCTTTCCTTCTTTCCTTCCTTCCATCCTTCCATAGAATTATGTGGCTGCTAAGCCCTAAGATGACCATGCTGAACTTAATGTCCAGCTGAGGCAAGGGTCCATTCATGTGTTAAACTAACTGAGAGCAGTTAATCTAAGATGTGAATAAATGGATAACCATCTGCAACAGACTGTATATAATGTATTTTTATGTAAATTAAGAGATCATGAAGAAAATGAATAGCTGAAATGGCTTTGGATAGAACCATAATATATAGAGAAGAGAGGAAAAGCAAGGAGAACATTTTATACATTTGTAAAAGGAATGAATAAGTAATATCTTACCTCGCAGCAAATCACCTCGCTCACTTTACTAACCAGTAAGTACAGACATGTGCAGTTCTCCTGCTTAATATGCTGTCTTGTACAACTGTTTCTTTGCCTCTGCTGCCCCCTTTGTCTGGAATAGTCTCCCAACTTCCCTTCCAAACCCTCCTGTCTTTCTTTGAAAGTTAGCTCAAGGGTAAACTTGTCACATACTCTGCAGATTCTTCTCTGGTTCCCCAGAGAAGTTAAGCTTGTCTTCTTCTAGCTTCCCACTGCATGTCGCGTGTAATTCCATTGTAACGTTCATCACTTTGCCATGTAAATACATATTCATGCTGTCTCCCTGCTGTACTATGTCTTATTTGTTGTTGAAATCCTACAACATAGATAGTGTTGAGAATTTAGGAAATTCTCAGTAAATGTTCCAGGAATGAATACATTCTATAAGTCATTTGTGAGCTTGGGCAATATAATTTTGTACGTTAAGCATTAGTGGTTTCATCTAATTCAGATTATTCAGAAAAATACTTATTCTATGGATTAATTCTGAGTGAAAGTTTAACAAAGGAAAGGTCTAGAATGAGAGAACTTGCACCAGAGGATGTGCTATAAATATGTGAAGCATATTTATATGAATATGTGCAGAAAGAGATAAATAAGGCATTCATATAACAACAGTGTCTGAGTCTACTACAAATGGTTAAGGATTGCAGGTCTTGAAACAGCATGAAGAAAAGATTAATCTGTATGCGTTTTAGGTGGGCAGATGAGTGAGCAGCCAGAGAACTGGTAACGAGGAAGAGGGTACCCAGATGAGGTGTTTAAAAATACATGCTATAAATAAATCATTTCCAATTGAATGCAAAACCTTAAAAATGACAGTCACTGAAAGTATCATATTTAGATGATGGCAAATTTTGTGTAATATGTTTATATTAAAAATTGAACTTTTCCTTAAATGAGAAAGGGACCTCACATAACATCTTAATATCTGGAGTCTGTGCAGAAATGAGAAAGAACATAGAGGTTTTCCAGTTCCAGGGTAAGCAAAAATCCAAGGAAGCCTATGTTTAGGATAAAAAGAGTGTGTAACCTATACCTGGAGTTCTCACTTGCTCTAATTTTACCTGTCATCACTAGGATGAAGAGCCCTTTGCTGCTCTTTCAGTAATTAGCAAGGAGGGGTTGAACCCTCAGATGCTAGAGCTAGAAGGCTTACTGGGATCATCTTCTTCCCCTCTCCCCTTTATTTTCAGATGAGGAAACCTTTCAGAGATCAGAAAGGTGATGAAACTTAACAGATAATAAGAGTTGGAGTTAACAGTCAGAATCCTTGATTCCTAGTCCAGTGCTCTTTCTCCTACACTAGGCTATGTCCAAGTCAGCTTATAAATAATATGTTAAAGTCACTAGGTTTAACATTCAGAAGATTTTCTACAAAGAAATAGATTTACACCATATTTCAATATCAAGTCTTTGTTTTCTTCTTTACAGAACCTGAGATAAGGACCTCAGTCTCCTAGTGACATCTTGTGTCCAAACCAGGGTAATACAAAACAGAGGAATAATAAAAGTACCTTTGAATTTTTAACATTTTTGCAGGGTAATTAAAGCCAAAACTTAACATCCAAAAACATGTTAATAGTTTTGAAGATGATGCTTAGTATTTCATGGTTTATTTCCTTCTTAATATGTCTGCAAACATTTCTGGGCTTTATAGTTATTTATTTGTGTAGTAAGAGTGAATTATTGCCAATCCTGTGCCATCTGACCCTAAATTTAAATATCTATTTAACAAAGATTTATGAGCACCTACTATCTAACAGAAGTAATTTCAGGCACTGGGAATGCAACGATAAATAGCTGTGATCTCTTTCTTCAAGAAGTTCACAGCCT
>JAQZBX010010805.1:26043-43838 GCA_029593785.1 Cabassous unicinctus
TAAAAAAAAAAAAAAGCATAAGCTCTCAATTCATTTTGTCAAATATATCCAAAAAGACATCCAAAATATATTTTTGTCAAATTTTATTCCATGTATATGTTTGTCAGTGGCATTTCTTCATTATTAGTTAACTTGGTCCTTGTAGAGAAAGGGAGCATACTACCGTTTCTGGTCAATAACATACGGGTATACCTAATATTCTTACTTTTTATCCTATTTCTATTTCTGTTATGTAATGGAGCTGGGGGCTAGAGCCCAGAGCTGACTTCATAGTACACAAATGTTACTTTTTGCATACCTACTATGGCAGTTTGAGATTATTGATGAATACCAAAAAGAGAAAGTTTATGTCTGTAAACTAATCTGTTCCTCTGGGTGTAATACCCTTTGATTATATTAAATTCAGTGAGGGGTCTTTGATTAAGTTTACTTGGTAAAATCAACTTAGGGCTTCTTATTGGTCTATGTCAGTAAGGCGTAACTGAGGATGAGTCCCCGCCCCCTTGGTGGGCTGATATATACGGGACCCTCACTCAAGAAAACACACGGGAAGAAAGAGAACTCTGTCATTTTTTATCCTGGGGCCCCAGGGAGAGATGAGCCATTTGCCTGATAGTTTGCAGCTAACCTTGTGAAGAGACCAGAGCAGCTGAGCAGCTGAGAAGGACTGGAAAGAACCAAACCCTATGCCAGAGACTGCTTTAGGAAGCCTTGAGAGACAAGCCCTACGTCAGACTACAGCTGAGATGGGGAGGGAGTTGAGCCCACGGAGCCTTAAGAGGAAGAGGAAGCCCAGGAAGGAGAGACCAAGCAGAGATCAGCAACCATCTTTCTTCAACATGTGGCAACTAACTTTTGTGAGAAAGCAACCTTGATTTGAATTCTATAGGACCTTGTAACTGGAAACTTTTTCACTAAATAAATACCCTTTATGAAAGCCAACAGAGTTCTGGTACTTTACATCTGCACCCTTTTGGCTGACTAATATACCTACCATGAGCCAGGTTCTCTTCATGGTTCTAAAAATGAAAGAGTAAACAAAATCCATGCCCTTGCTTGCACTTGCTTTCTAGGGGGGAGGATAGGCAATAAATGAATACATAAAATAGATAGTAAGTCAGATGGCTGTAAGTATTGTAAGTCAAGGTTCTCCAGAGAAACAGAACCAATAGCATATGTGTGTGTATATGTATAAAGAGATTTATTTTAAGGAATTGGCCCATGCTATTGTGGGTAAGTTCAAAATCTGTAGGGAAGATCAGCAGCTTGTAAACTGAGACAGTAGTTGATGTAGTCTTGAGGCAGAACTTCTTCTCTGGGAAACCTGTTTTTGCTCTTAAGAACTTCACCTGATTAGATGAGGCCCATTTTTTGAGGGTAATCTTTTATTAAAAATGAACTGATTATAGATGTTAACCAAATCTACAAAACACTTTCACAGCAACATCCAGATTAGTGATTGATTGAGTACATAACTGGGTACCATAGCTTAGCCACATTGATATATAAGACTAACCATCCCAAGTGTTATAAAGAAAATTTGACCAGGGATGGGAGCTAGGTTGTGCTGGTGGGGCCACACAAATTTAAATATGATGGTCAGGAAAAATTTCCCCAGAGAAATCAATTTTTGTTCAAAGACCTGAAGGAGGTGACGGAGGGAGACATGTAGGTATTTGGAGAAGAGTCCCCAAGCAGAGGGAAAAATTAGTGGAAAGTGTCCACGTTGGGATCATGCTTGGAGTGTGAACACCAAGGAGGACAGTGTGATGAATGAGTGAGAGGCCTGAAAAAAGTAGAGGAAATAAAGTCAGAAAAGAAATGGGTGCCAGTTCATGCAGGACCTTGTTGGTCATTCCAAGGAATGAAGTGGAAAGTCATTAGAGAGTTTGGACTACAGAGGTGACCCAACCCCATTTGACCCAGCTACTATGTTCAGAACTGACCATAAGGGGGCAAGCACTGAACCAGAGAGTATTGTATTTACCCAGGAAACAGATAATGGCCATCTGGAGAACAGTTAGCAGTGGGAGAGGAATAACCCGGTTCTTTATACAGAAGGTATAATTAACAGGATTGATTGATGGATCAAACATGCATGAGAAAAAGAGACAAGTCAAGGGTGACTTCAAATTGCTTAAGCAATTGGAAAAAGAATTGACATTTAATGAGATCAGGAAATGTGAAGGAGGATTGGTCTTGGAGGAGGTGAGTATTAAGAGTCTGACTTAGAATATATTAAATTTGAGAGGCCTATTAATTATGCAGGTAGGGATGTCTAGTAGCAGTCGAATAGAATCTGGAGTTCATTGGAAAGAATATTTGAGCACCATTAGCATAAGATAGTATTCAACGCCATGGGACTAGATGAAATCACTTTGGGAGAGAGTAGTGATGGAGAAGAGAAGGGATCTAAGGACTGAGCCCTAGTGAACTCCAATGGGCATATGAGAAGGACCAGCAAATAATGCTAGAAGGAACATCCAAGGTGCATAGGAGAAGAACAGAGAGAGTGGTTTCCAGAAGCAAAGTGAATTTAGTGCTTCAAGAAGGAGGGAGTGATCCATGGAATCAAACCTGCTGGTAGGCTAATTAAAACAAAGACTGAAAATTTACTATTAAATTGAGAATTCTAAAAGTCATTAGTACTCTTAAGAAGAGCTAATTTCTAGTGTGATGAGCCTTTTGGAATAGATTCTCATGTGAATAGGATGAAAGGAAGGGGAGAGAGTGAATATAAAAAATCTCTTTCGAGGAGTTTTGATGTGTAGAGGAACAGATAAACTGGTTGAGAATTGGGGGATATTTTAAAGAAGGAGAGGTATTTTAAAGGAGGAAGATATCAAGCATGTTTACATGCTTATGGGAATGATCTTGTTGAAAAGGAAAAATACTGATGAAAGAAAAGACAGAGTCTGGTAGCTGAAGTGAAAAAGAATTAGACCCAGTGCACAAGTGTTACCAGGTCAGATCATGGGCAATTCATCCAAAGTCATGGGTGGAAAGAAAATATGTGTGCACAGATAGGACAGGTTGGTAAACATGGTGGTGACAGCACAGGGAAGTTATCTACTGATTGCTTGTTTTTCCTTGGTGAAATAGGAAGCAAGATCATAAACTAAAGTGTACAGGGGTGAGGCAATTTGGGAGGTTGATGAATAGGTACAAAAGAAAATTTTGTATTAAAGTGAGAAAGAGAATAGACCAGAAAAATAAAGCAGAATTGCCAGGTAGCACCAATGACCACTCCCAGTTAAGAATCATGAATTTAAAAAGACAACAGTCAGTATCCCTGTTATTCAACTGCATTGGTTCAGCCACAGAATAACTAGTGAGTTAAATTTAAATATGAACTGGATTTTATGAGACTAAATCAATAAAGGAAGAGAGGGGAAAGGTTTTTGAAGGTGCTTATAAGAAGATGATGGGTCATGGAATAATAGCTAAGTAAGAGGGACTGAGAAATTTAAAGGGATAAGGGAGAGGGAAAAGATGGAGTAATGAATTATAAGTACAGTGAGGTAAATTAAAGTTTAGAGTCAAGGTACTGGAGGCAATAAAGTGAAAATTTAGGAAGTAATGATTGGAAAGTGAGATGCTTGAAATTAAAAGTATGGAGGGTTAAAATTATTGGTAATGAAAAGTTATAGGGTGCAACTAAGGAAACACGTATCTGAAGTAAAATGGAAGCTTTCTGAAGGAAGTTCAAGCACATGACAAGTCAGTCTTTTAGAATTTTAATCCATGGATATTTACCAGGATTTTTGACAAGAGTGATATGGAAAAGACTGACATATGATAAAATCTTGAAGCAATAAGGAAAGGTAATAAGAAATATAATCTGACGATATGAGCACTATGGCCGGGGGCTTTTAGGGAGGACAGAGGGAAAATGACCTGGAAGAGTCAACTAGGAGAAAAAAGGCCAACCCTGCCATACCTAGGGTCCAGTGACAGGAGAGGTGTGGGAAATGAATCAGCAACCACATGAGAGCAAGTATTTCCTAATTTTGTTATTGCTATTGTTCTTTCAATAGTCATTGGATGTTTGGATCAATAAATGTGAGCTTCTTAAATAAGAACTCCAACACACTGTATTTTCTCACCACATCTATTGGCATCTCTGCATGCTTTGGAGAAGACAGGCATTCACATTCCTGTTCTAGCCAATTTCCAACTCAGAAAAACCCATTGTACCTTCTTGCTATTTCAACTGAAAAAGCTATTCTCTGATTCCTCCTTATGGCATTCAGCAGACAAAACAGTGCCTTCATGTTTCCAGAATGGGGGACTCCAATCAAAGGATGCTTTATATTGTCTCCTAATGGTGACACACTCTCTTCAAAGTGCTTTCAGAATCTGCAGAGGAAAAGTGCCCAACATATACAACACTTGCTAGGTACTCAATCCCATGCCTTAAGTAGAAGATCACCCAAATATAATTGGTAAGAAATTTCATTTTAACTTCTTTGTGTGTGGGTTTTCATGTCACTGTCCCTGTACCCTGAATGCTCTTATCTCAGATGTACAAAACATTTTTCCTGAATTTGTTCTCTTTTTAAATTCAAACACTCCTAATGAATTTTCTTTGACTAGAGTCTTCTATGTTGACAATTTAATTAAATCCATCCATGTGCCTATTATGAGCAAGGCCCTGGAGCCTAGGGGAAAAGGGAATTAAAAGATGAATGTAATGATCCCAAGAGGCCAAAAGCTTGCTGTGAAGGACTCTGGATTCAAATTGCTTCCCTAAGTCTTTGGCTAGGTAAGATCAGAATTTTGTCCAAAGCCTTCTCACAAAGAAACCAGAGACTGATTCCAGAAATTCCTTGCTTCTGGAGTCAAGCCCCCAGATGATAGTGCCCCATTTGAGGACTTACCTAAACTTTGAACTTGTAAATCAGGATTGAAAATGCAGTTATCCAGGAAGGACTTGTGGAAAGTCTTACTGTCTGATGGCTTGGACCCCTGCTTCTTACATGCTAAACAAACAAGATTTTTGTGAGATATGTATGAACAAAACCACCACCAGCCTTGACTAAAAAGGACAGAGGAAGGGAGAGATGGAAGAAAACATGGCTGTAAGAAGAAAACCATGGAAGGTAAGGTCTGGAATTAAGACATCTCTTTGGGCCAAGAAAGTGACCCCACTCATGTGTACGGAGAGGGTGAGTTTGCCCTGGTATTTGAAGAGGGTGGATGTTCCAGCCCATTGTTCAGAGAGAATTTGGCCTCTCAGAGAGGGTGGAGTGCATTCTCTGGTGGTTGGGGAGAGTTAGGTCACCAATTCACTGTTCTGAGAGGGTTTGGCCTTTATGCCAAAGATTAGGGAGAATATTGCCTCCACCTCATTGTGCTAACAGGGTTGAGACTATACCCCAGAGACTGGGGAAGTGTGGCCATCACCCCAATGTTCTTGGAGGGTGAGGTCTGGATCTTGGTCCCCACCCAGATGCTTGATGATAGTGGAATCAAGAAAATGGCCACTGGGGAAGCCTGTGGAAAGGGTGGGTCCCCATGAGGCCCCAGGGAGAAGAAACCATCATCTCAAGAATGACTTTCAGACTTTGAAATCTTATGGAGTATGCCCTGCTGGTTTTCAGAACTGGTGGGGACCTGTAACACAAGTTTCCCTCCCAAATTCTCCTTATGATAATGCAAATGTTTATCTTATGTCGGCCTCTCTGTATATTGGAAGCAGATAATTTGTTTTGTAAGTTTCACAGGTCTACAGCTAGAGGGAAATTTGCCCCAAGACAAACTGTATTCCTATAACTGATTTTGATGTGACTTTGTACTTAGCATTGCTATTGAAATGATTTAAGGTTTTTTGGAATATTATAATGCCTTTTTGGGATTAGAAGGTGGAGTTCGCAGTTTGAGATTATTTTATGAAATCCAAAAAGAGAAAGATTATATTTGCAAACTGATCTATTCCTCTGATCTACCCTTTGATTGCATTAAACTCAGCTGAGGTTTCTTTGATAAGATTACTTGTCAAGATTGAGTTAGGGCTTTTTTTATTTGACCACTTCAGTAAGGTGTGACTGAGGTTGTGTTCAGACACAAGCAGATACTTCAGAGGAGAGAACTTTGTCATTTTTTATTCTGCCATGTGACAGAGAGGAGAAGGATCAAACAGCTAAAGGCCCAGGAGAGATGGACCATTTGCCTGATAGCTTACAGCTGACTTTGGGAAGAGAGCAAAGACTGATATAGGAAGCCCTGAGAGACAAGCCCTATGCCAGCCTACAGCTGAGATTGGGAAGAAGCTGGGGCCATGAAGCCTCAGAGGAAGAGGAAGCCCAGAGGGAAAAGCTGAAACCTGGCAGAGATCATGGCCATCTTGCTTCAACACGTGGCAACTGACTTTAGTTAGATTTATTTTTTATTTATTTCTCCCCCCTCCCCCTCATTGTTTTGCGCTCACTGTCTGCTCTCTGCGTGTTCTTCTGTGTCTGCTTGCCTTCTCTTTAGGCGGCAGCAGGAACCCATCCTGGGACCTTCCAGAGCGGGAGAGAGGCACTCAATCTCTTGTACCACCTCAGCTCCCTGGTCTGCTGCGTCTTTTATTGTCTCTCCTCTGTGTCTTTTTGTTGCATCATCTTGCTGTGCCAGCTTTCTGTGCGGGCCAGCTCTCTGTGGGGGCCAGCACTCCGCATGGGCCAGCACTCCATGTGGGCCAGCTATCTGCTGGGGCTAGCTTGCTGCATGGGCCAGCTTGCCTTTCACCAGGAGGCCCCGGGAATCAAACTCTGGACCTCTTATATGGTAGACAGGAGCCCAATCCCTTGAGCCACATCCATTTCCCCTTATGGTACCTTGGGTTGGACTTTCCACTGCCTTGGGACTGTAAGCTTTTATCCCAGATAAATACCCTTTATAAAAGTCAACAGATTTCTGGTACTTTGCATTGGCACCCCTTTGGCAGACTGATACAAATACAAAGTATTCTAAAATCTGCCTAAATCCTTTATTTCCAACTCTACATTGTTAGAGACAGTTCTTTGTAGTAGAAAGAACAGAGCTTGTGGAATCAAAGACCACAGTCCAAATAGTTTTCCCTATTAATAATTCTGCATGGTGTGTAGTATGGATTAATGATATCTGTGTCAAATTTATGATTGAACAAGCCTTAATATCCTCATCTGTAAATTGGGACTACTTTTGGCCACATCAAAAATTGTGGGAGTAAATGAGATAATGTAACTCTTTGTTCCAGTACCTGGCAATTAGTAAGTATCAAAAAGATATAAATGTTTCTATCATCATGCCATTTTCATCCTACTTATTCTACTTTATGCTCTAGTCAAATGAACTACCGGTGTCCCATTCCGCAAGTCTTTGCTCACTCTTCACAAGTGTAAATTCCCTCTCTCCTTACCTTCTGTTTGACAGAAGGTAAGGAGGCCTTACTTACCTTCTACTTACTTACTACTGTTCCCTGCAGGTCAAGCTCAAATGCCTTCTCTTGGAGACTCTCCTGACCATGGCCAAGGTATATCACTGCCTCCTCCTCTTTACACACAGCTCTGTCTCTATTACTTGGTAGTTATCACATATTTGTATTGTCTGATATTTGTTTTATTATTTGCGTTCTTTTCCTTAAAACCACTTTTAATGTGCAAATATTTTCTCTTTGTGTATGTTATAATGCCTCCCTCCCAACTACCATCCTTTTGACTGTTTGGTCCATGAGAGAAGGGACCATCACCCCTTGTGTTCACCATGGTCTGGTCTATTACATAATAACATTAGGCACTCCATACATAGTTGATGAATAAATGCTGTTGCATCTTAGGCCAGGAATCATGGCTTACAGTTTGCATCCCTTAAAAATCTACCCACAGAATGAAATATGTGAAAAGAATAGTCACTTCTCTCTCTCTTTTAACAACATTTTAAGATATAATTCATACACTGTACAATGCATCCATTTAGAGGGTACAAATCAATGGTTTTTAGTATGTTCACAGATATGTGCAGCCATCATCTCAGTCAATTTCAAAAATTTTTATCAC
Source organism: Cabassous unicinctus (assembly GCA_029593785.1). Taxonomy (NCBI): domain Eukaryota; kingdom Metazoa; phylum Chordata; class Mammalia; order Cingulata; family Chlamyphoridae; genus Cabassous; species Cabassous unicinctus. Next base: position 34,065 of record JAQZBX010010805.1, read on the forward strand.
CTCAAAAAGAAACACCCTACCCTTTAGCTCTCACTCCCTTATCACCACACTCTCACTGCTCCTACCCCCACCCTGTAGCCATAAGCAACCACTAATGTACTTTCTATCTCTATAGATTTACCTGTTCTGGACATTTTTTAAGAATGGAATCATACAACATGTGATTTTTTGTGACTGGTTTCTTTCACTTAACAAAATATTTTCAAGGATCATCCATGTTGTTGCATGTATCAGTACTTCATTCATTTTAATGACCAAATGATATTCCATTGTAGGAATATGCCACATTTTGTTTATCTATTCAAATGCTGAGGGACATTTAGGTTGTTTCTGCCTTTGGGCTATTATGATAATGCTGCTATAAACATTCATTTACAAGTTTTTGTGTGAACATATGGTTTTCCTTTCTCTTGGGAATATACCTAGGAGTGGAATTGCTGGGTCATATAGAAACTCTTTGTTTAATCATTTAAGGAACTACAAGATTATTTTCCAAAGCAAGTGTACCATTGTACATTCCCATGAGAGTTCCAATTTCTCAACATTCTCATCAACACTTATTGTTATCTGACTTTTTTATTCTAGGGATGCTGGTGGGTGTGAAGAGGTATCTCATTGTGGGTTTGATTGCAATTCTCTGATGACTAATAAAGTTCGGTATCTCTTCATGTGCTTATTGGTCATTTGTATATCTTCCTTGGAGAAATGTCTATTCAGATTCTTTGCCTGGTTTTTAATTGGGTTACTTGTCTTTTTAGTATTGAGTTGTAAGAGTATTGTGTATATTTTGGGTACAAATCCCTTATCAGATAAATGATTTGCAATTCTTTCCATTCTATGGGTTGTCTTTTCTCTTTATTGATAATGCCCTTTGATGTACAAAGTTCAATTTTTTATTCTAATTTATATATTTTTCTTTTGTTGCTCATGATTTTGGTGTCAAATCTAAGATTAATTGTGAAGATTTACAGCCATGTTTTCTTTTGAGAGTTTTACAGTTTTAGCTTATAGACCTTTGATATATTTTGTGTTAATTTTTGTATATGGTGTGACATAAGGATCCAAGTTCATTTGCATGTGGCCATCCAGTTTTCCCAGCACAATTTCTTGAAAAGACAATTCTTTCTCTATAGGATGAGCTCACCCTTGTCAAAAATAGTTTGGTCTTAGATATGTGGGTTTATTTCTGCATGTCTCTCCTTGTACTAGTACCACACTGTCTTAATTACTGTTGTTTTGTAGTATGTTTTAAAATCAGGAAATATGAGTTTTGCAAGTTTGTTATTCTTTTTCAAGATTGTTTTGGAAATTCTGAGTCCTTTTTAATTTCATATGAACTTTAACATCAGCTTGTTAATTTCTATAAGGAAGTCATCTGAAATTCTGATGGGGACAATGTTGAATTTCTTTATTTCATTGATTTACTCTATTGTTTTTCTATTCTCTATTTCATTAATTTCCACTCTAATGTTTATTATTTCCTTCCTTCTTCTTGATTTATGATTAACTTTCTTTTCTTTTTCCTAAGATCTTAATATGAAAAGTTAGTTTATTGCTTTCAGCACTTTCTTAATACAGGCATTCAGTTATAAATTTCCCTCTAAGCACTGATTCAGTTGTATCCTGTAAGTTTTAGTATATGTGCCATTTCATTTATCCCAAAGTATTTTCTGATTTCTTCTTTGACCCATTGGTTATTTAGGAATGTTGTGGTAGGTTGAATTATGTACCCCAGAAAAACATGTTCTTAACTGAAATCCATTCCTGTCTGTGTGAACCCATTGTAACTAGGACCTTTTGAAGATGTTATTTTTAGGTAAGGTGTGGCCAACTGAATCAGGATGGGTCTTAATCCTATTACTGGAGGTCTTAGAAGGCCACAGGGAGAAAGCCACCAGGGAGGAGTAGAATCTGGAAGTTAACAGAACCCAGAACCCAGAAGAGAAAGGAGAAGGCATTACCATTTGCATTGCCATGTGACAGAAAAACCAAGGATCCAAGGATCACCAGCAGCCAATTCCAGAATGCTAGGTAGAAAGCATTGCCTCACTGATGCCTCAATTTTGGACTTCTCTTAGCCTCAAAACTATGAGCTAATAAATTCCTGTTGTTAATCTAACCTATTTTTGTGGTATTTGTGATCACAACTGGGAAACTAAGATATGTTGCTTAATTTCCATGTATAGTAGTTTTGTGATTATTTTCCTGATGTTGATTTGTAATTTAATTCCATTGTGGCTGAAGAACATGCTTTGACTTATTTCTGTCCTTTTAAATTTATTGAGGTTTGTTTTATTGCCTAGCATATGATCTATTCTAGAGAATGCTCCATGTGCACTTGAGAAGAATGTATATTCTATTGTTGCTGGGTGGATTATTCTATAAAAGTTAAGTCTAAGTCTAGTAGATTTATAGTGCTGTACAGATCTTCTATTTCCTTGTTAATCTACTGTCTAGAGATTTAATCTACTATTGAAAGTGGAGTATTGAAGTCTCCACCTATTATTTTTGAATTGTCTATTTCTCTCTTCATTTCTGTCTGTTTTTTGTTTGTTTGTTTGTTTGTTTCATGTCTATGGGTATTCTTAGGTGCATATATGTTAATAATTGTTATATTTTCCCAAAAGATTGACCCTTTTTTCATCATAAAATGTCCCTCTTTATCTCTAATAACATTTTTGTTTTAAAATCTATTTTATCTGATATCAAAATAGCTACTCCAGCTTTCTTGTGGTTGCTGTTTGCATGATGTATCATTTCCCATCATTTTACTTTCAATCCATTGTATCTTTTAATCTAAAGTGTGTCTCCTGAAGAAAACATAAAACTGGATTATGTTTTTTATCCAGTCTGACAAGATTTGCCATTTGATGGATTGTTTAATCTATTCACATTTAATGCTATTATTGATATATTTAGATTTATATATGCCATTTTACTTTTTGTTTTCTATGTTTCTCATGTCTTTATGTGTTCCTCCACCCCTCCTTTAATTCTTTCTTTTGCATTAAGAAAACATTTTATATATAATACTTCAATTTCTTTAATGATTTTTTCACTATTTTTGATGTTTTTTAGTGATTACGCTAGTGTTTACCATATATATTTTAAATTATCAGAATCAGCTTGATATTTGTAGCAGCTTAGTTTCATTAATAAGTAGAAACATTACTTCCATACAGCTCTATTCCTTTTTCCCACTTTTTGTGGTAGTGTCATTACACAACTTACATCTGTTAATGTTACAAATACAATAATGCATAGGTACAATTATTACTTTATCATTGATTACAGCCTTGCTTCCACCCACCTCCTTTGTGCTGTTATTGGTAAATGTATTTTACATACATTGCATTTCTATATTTATAGACCCAACAATATATTACATACATATTATTTTATGCAATTTATTTTTAAGTCAGTTAAGAAAGGATAAAAATGCATTAATAGTGTCTTTTATAATTACACAATTACATTTATTGGTGTTCTTTGTTCATGTGGATTCAAATTACCCTCTGAGGTCACTTGTTTTCAGCATGAAAAACTTCCTTTAGTATTTCCTATAAAGCAGGTCTGCTAGCAACAAATTCTTTCAGTTTTGTTTACCTTGGAAAGTCTTTATTTTGCCTTCACTTGTAAAACATAGGTTTGCTGGATATAAGATTCTTGGTTGACAGTCTTTTTTGTTGAGCTCTTTGAATATGTTATCTCACTGCCTTTTCATTGTATCTTCATTATTTCTGCTAAGAAGTTAGTTATTAATCTTATGAAGTTCCCTCTTTCTAAACTTTTAATTTTGAAATAACTTTCAAACTTACAGAACAGTTACAAAAGGACCAACCACATACAAAGAACTCCAACATACCCCTATTCCCCCAGATACATAGATTCACCAATTTTAACATTTTGCCACATTTGCTACAACATTCTATCTCTCTCTCTTTCTCTCCATCCATCTATCCATCCATCCATCCATCCTTCCATCTATTTATCTATCCATTTTTCTGAATATTTGAGTGTAGGTTGTATACATCATGCTCCTTGGACCCTCATTACTGCCATGTACACTTCCTAAGAACAGTTATCAAGTTCAAGAAATTTAAGTTATGTATAAAGCTTACAGTCTATATTCCATTTTTTTCATGTATACCAAAAATTGTCTTTTTGAGCCTTCTCTCCTCTATTATTAGATCCTGTTTAAGGCCATGTATTACATTGGTCGTTACTTTTTTACTTGCTGTTTTTTTTAAAATGTGAAAACACATATACAGCATGAACTTTCTTATCTCAATCACATCCAAGCATAACATACAGTGAGATTCCTCATATATTTGTGATATCCTCACTACCTTCCATTACGAGAACTTTCCCATCTCCCCAAACAGAAACCCTATATCTATTATGCATTAACCCTTCATTCCTTCTGCCCTTCCCCACCCTGGCAACCTGTACTCTTAACTTCTGTCTCTGAGAACATTCATATTCTCTGATATTTTCTTTGTAGTTATCATAGGGCTTAAATGTAACCTCCTGAATCTATAACAATCTTGTTTGAATATATACCAACTTAACTTCAATTATCTACACAAATTATGCTATACTCCTATACTCCTTGTCTCCCCTCCTTTATGTAGTTCTTTTCACAATTACATGCTTATGCATTATGAGTCCAAAACCACTGATTTATCATTACATTTTGTATAATTGCCTTTTAGATCCTGTAGGAAGTAAAAAGTGGAGTTATAAGACAAAGATACAATAATACTGGCATTTATATTTACCCATGTTATTGTCTTTACTAAGGGTCTTTTTTTTTTTACCTCATATTATGTCAATCAATTGTCTATTGCTCTTTCTCATCAAGTTGCAGAACTCTCTTTAGCATCTCTTGCAGGGCCAGTCTAGTGGTGACAAAAACCCTTAGCTTTCATTTATCTGGAAATATCTTAATCTTCCCCTCATTTTTGGCAGACAGTTTTGGTGGATATAGAATATTTGGTTGACAATATTTTGCTTTCAGCACTTTAAATATATCATCCCACTGTCATCTTGCCTCCATGGTTTCCAATGAAAAATTGGCACTTAATCATATTGAGTCTCTCTTGTATGTGACGTGTTGCTTTTCCCTTGCAGCTTTCAGAATTCCCTTTATATTTGGCATTTGACAGTTTGATTATAATGGGTCAGAGTTTGGGTCTATTTGGATTTATCCTGTTTGGTTATGAATATATATATATATATATATATATATATATATATACCCATTTCTTTCATTCAATTTTGGAAGTTTTAAGGCATTTTTTCCTGGAGATTCTCTCTGCTCTTTCCTCTCTTTTCTTTTTGGGATTCCTACAATGCATACATTGATACACTTGATGGTGCCCCATGAGGTTATTTTTTAAGTGATGAGAGTTTTTTGTTTGTTTGTTTGTTGTTGTTTTTTTTGATTGCTGCCTTCAAGATTTTCTCTTACTCTTGGACATTCAGAATTTTTACTATGATGTGTCTATTTGCAGATCTCTTTGTAGTTATCCTACTTGAAGTTATTGAGATTTTTGAATGTGTAGATCATTGTTTTCCAATAAATTTGGAAGGTTTTCAGCCATTATTTCTTGTAATATTTGTTCTTCTCATTTTCCTCTCTGACTCTTCTCCATTGATACTCCCATTACATATTTGTTGGAGTCCTTAATGTTGTCCCACATTCTTCTGAGATTCTGATCATTTTTCTTCATTCTTTTTTTCTCTCAGTTTTTCAGTTTCCATGTCTATCATTCTATCTTCTAGTTCACCAATTCTTTCTTCTTCTAATTAATGTCTGCTGTTGGGTCCTTGTAGTGAATTTTTATTGCAATTATTGCACTTTTCAATTCTAGAATTTCCATTTGGTTTCTCTCTCTCTCTCTCTCTCTCTCTCTCTCTCTCTCTCTCCCTCTCTCTCTATATATATCTTTATTTCTTTCTCTATTTGATGTGATATTGTCATCACACTTTCCTTTATTCTTTAATCAAGTTTTCCTTTGGTTTTGTGGGCATATTTTTAAAGCTACTTTGAAATCTTTACCTGTTAAATCCAACATCTGGTTACTTTTACAGATAATTTTTTCCTATTTTTTTTTCTTTCCCAGTGTATGAGTCATACTTTTCTGTTTCTTTGCATGCCTCATAGTTTTTTGGAAAATGGATGTTTTAGTTAATATATTGTAGCAACTCTGAGTACTGGTTCCCCCTTCTCCCGAGGGATTATTATTACTATTTTATGTTTTTTTTTTAGTATCTGTTTGGATTGTTTAGTGAAATCTGTTTCCCCTTCACAGTCTGTTGCTTTGGATATACGCATAAACACCTTGGGATGATAGTGTTACTCGTTGTACTCTTCTTCATATCCAGCTGTTAAACTCCACTAAATGCCAGCTGATTGCTCTATTGTTTTCAACATTACCTTGGAGCATAAATTGCTCTACAAATTTGTCCTATCAATTTACCTCCTTTGAAAGAATAGTTTCTGAGATTAGTGTTTGCTATTTATTCTGATCCCGGGAGAACTACTCTTAGCTGTTTTCTTCCTCAGTTGTCTCTTGCAAACCAGTTGGCCTATAATCTAGCCTGTATCTGCATTAGATCCAGAAATCTCCTTCCAATTGCATTTCACAATATCCACCATGCTTAAGAGTGCCCTTGGCCTTAAAATTCCCCATATTATGAAAATGAAGTAATTTCCCTTCAGAAGGGATTAGAAACTATCTGCCTTCTCCTTCTCCTAGGTAAAATCTCTGCATGAAGACTCTGATCTGGAGGTGAGGACAATGGCTTTCTTCTCTACACGTGGTATTCCAACCCTAGAAAGTAAATATTTGTTAGGGCTGGTAGGGGTAGCAGCACCTCTGCTGGAGAGGATCTACCCCCTCATGAGCCAGGGCAGCAGTTATCAGGACCCAGTATTCTCACTGGTACCATGTCCACGGTAGAGCCTCCATTATACAAACCAAGCTTAGGTGTAAGAAGGGAGCCCCCACCTCTCGACTAACTTGTACAGGACTTAGCATGAGAAACAGGCAGTTGGGAGAGGAAACATTGAGATCTTGCTTCTCTCAGAAATAAAGCTCTCCTTCTGGAAGCTGAGGGAAGAAAGAGGCCTGTATTCTTGGCTGCAGCAGTCTGGAGTGGAGTCTCCAACTTGCTGAGCTTAGACACCAAAAGGAATTGGTTCAAATACCACAGGTTTTTGCCTTTTTGTCCATAGGACCATTTCAAGAAGCTTTAAATACTTGTTTTTTAAATAGGTTTCACAGTTTTACTGGGGAGCAGTCAGTGCAATTTTACATGCTTCATGCTTGAAGTCAATCTCCCAGTTACTTCTCTTGATGCATGAAAAGTCCAGTCTGGAAACAGACATGCAAAAAAAAAAATCTGCACTAAACAAGAAAATTGCTTTAATAGAAGCACATATAAAGTTGACTGGAGCATAGGAGAAGCAACATATTTCTGTATTTAGTCAGGTAAGATGCACAAAGTGCAACAGAATGAAAAAAATAAAGATATAAAGAAGATGGATTTAATTAGCACACTTCACTAATCTATTTTATGGGGGCATGTAATGGTTAACCAATAATAATCCTGAATTATTTCATTCAAAGGAAGATATTAAGTGGTGTTACAATGGAAGTACCAGGGCATCTGTGTTTCTGTCCAATGGGAGAAACATTTTTATTTGAGACCTCCATGAATAATATGCCTTTCCTGTGAAGAGAGATGCATGTTAAGTGGTGCAGGTAGAATGGTGATCAAAATACACACATGCACACAAAAGCACACACGGAGAGGGAATGGGGAAGGGAGAAGGTAGAGTTACACAGAGAGAATCCAGTTTTTGATAATTAGAAAAAAATCTAGATGTATTGGATGGAAATAAAACCTCCTCAGGAATAGAGTTTATTAAAACACACACAGACTCTCACACACATACACCTTGATATTCACAGTGAACTTTGGAAATTATGGATGTACAGTTATAGAGTTCATTTCTTTTCACTACAAAGAAACATCTGAATGCAGGTAAGTGTAGTGCAAGAACTTAAGATGAAGACATATAGAAGTAGCAGAATTTGGATGAGGCAAAAAAGAAGAATTCAGCCATATAAGAATAAAGACCAATCTCATAGCCACTCTTGGTTAAGGGATTACTAATATGGAATTAGGTATTTATACAGACCAGGGCCCCAAGTTCAATGACTCAAAGGTAGACCATTCACATTGAATTCCATGTGCGCCCCATGGGCAGATATGCAATGTCTGAATCTCCTAGAATCCCAATATGTTTCATTGGTAATCTATTATCCATAATTACCCATAAATCTAAATAAAGGCATATAGATTTTATTATTATATTTAAAGGAAAGGAATTATTTAATTGTTTTAATTATTTAAAACAATCTTAGATTGTTTTTCTGAAGTCCTGAGTTCTAGAACTCCATGTATTGTTCTAAGACAATCTTACCTGCATCTTGCTCAAGAATCTAGTATCTAAGAAGTTAAAACCCAAAGTTACAAAAACAAAAGTTGGGAGTATACTACCTGTTGAAATATGACCTATCACAAATACCTTATCACACTTGCTTATTAGTCCAAATTAATTTCCTGTGTGCTGACTTTTATAGACTTTACTTGGGACCTGTATTGGTAAGCCAAAGGGGTGCTGATGCAAAATACTAGAAATCGGTTGTTTTTTATAAAGGGTATTTATTTGGGGTAGAAGCTTACAGTTACCAGGCCATAAAGCAAATGTTACTTCCCTCACCAAAGTCTATTGCCACGTGTTGGGGCAAGATGTCTGCTGATGTCTGCCAAGAGTTCAGGCTTCTTGGGTTCCTCTCTTCCCAGGGTTCCATTTCTCTCTGGGCTCAGCTGCTGTGCTCTCTTCACAAGGCCAGCTGTAGACTATCAGGCGAATGGTTCTGTCTCTCTCCCAGGTGCTTCTGCCATGTCTAAGGGGCGGTCTCTATTCCTCTGTGTTCTTCTCCTGTGTGTTCACTTCCCAGGCTCCAGGTCAAAACTCCCAGCTCTGTCCTTTGCCATGTCCTTTCTCTGTGAGTTCCCACCCCTTTATGCCCTACTGACATGGCCCAATCAAAGCCTTAATCATAATTTAATCAATTAAAACTGATAACTCTGACAGATCAGTTTGCAAACATAATCCCATAACTATTTTTGGAATTCATAAACAATGCCAAACTGCTACAGGACCACATGGGGCCTTTTTGCCAATAACTTACTCAACTTATATATAAAGTAAATGATGAAAATGGGGAAGGAAAAGAAATATTTATGACCCAAGTCACTTCAGTAAAATGTAGATAAACAAATTAAGAAATGGAAAAACTACTCTGCCCTTTTAAAAGTCTTAGAACTCCAATGAACCCATGCTTCCTCTTCGCCTCGCTTATCTTTTCACACCATTATAGAGCATCGTGTTTCCCAGGGGTTCTTAAATCAAGGGCGTAACTCAGCTGCATTAAATATTTGGTAGTAAATATACTAGTTTCTCAATGTCCATGCTTCAGATACTCTTTTTTAATGGTGATTAGACATTGAGATGCCTAAATGATACAAATTAATAATAATAATTGTAACCGTTGGGGAATTTGATGTAATTATGAATTCCAAAAATATAATTGGATCATGCCTGTAATCTGATCTGTTAATCTGGGCATGATTGAATTATGATTAGGGCGTTGACTGGGCCATGTCAGTCAGTAGGGCGTTGAGCCCCACCCC
>JAQZBX010010806.1:0-43739 GCA_029593785.1 Cabassous unicinctus
AATATTTAGGAGTGTGTTGTTCAGTCTCCACACATTTGCAAATTTACTTTTTTCCTGTCTGTTATTGATTTCTAGTTTCATTCCATTATGATCTGAGAAGGTGCTTTGTATAATTTCAATCTTTTTATATTTATTGAGAGCTGTATTGTGACCTAACATGTGGTCTATCCTGGAGAAAGATCCATGGGCACTTGAGAAGTATGTATAACCCACTGAGTTTGTATGCAGTATTCTGTATATGTCTGTTAGGTCTAACTTGTTTATCATATTGTTCAAGTTCTCTGTTTCCTTGTTGATCTTCTGTCTAGTTGTTCTATCTAATGATGTGAGAGGGGTGTTGAAGTCTCCGACGATTATTGTAGAAATGTCTATTTCTCCCTTCAGTTCTGCCAGAGTTTGTCTCATATATTTTGGGGCACCCTGGTTAGGTGCGTAGATATTTATGACTGTTATATCTTCCTGGAGGATCGTCCCTTTTATTAATATATAATGGCCTTCCGTATCTCTTATCACTTTTTTGCATTTAAAGTCTGTTTTGTCTGATATTAGTATAGCTATCCCTGATCTTTTCTGTTTACTATTTGCATGGAATATCTTTTTACTTTCAGCCGGTTGTATCCCTGGGTCTGAGGTGAGTTTCTTGTAAGCAGCATATGGATGGCTCATGTTTTTTTATCCATTCTGTCAGCCTGTATCTTTTGATTGGGGCATTTAATCCATTCACATTCAATGATATTACTGTAAATGCACTATTTATTTCCTCCATTTTATTCTTTGGTTTTCATATGTCATCTTGTTTTTGTCTCTCTTTTTACTCATTTGGTTATCCTTTCTGCTTTTCTTTCTTCTATACTCTCCTCCAAGCCTCTCTCGCCTGTCTTTTTCTTTCAGGTTCTAAGGCTTCCTTTAATATTTCCTGCAAAGGTGGATTCTTTTTTGCAAACTCTCTTAGTTTCTGTTTGCTTGTGAATATTTTATACTCAACTTCATATTTGAAGGACAGTATTGCTGGATAAAGAATTCTCGGCTGGCAGTTTTTCTCTTTCAGTTTCCTAATAGTATCATACCACTGTCTTCTTGCCTCCAAGGTTTCTCAAGAGAAATCTGCACTAAGTCTTACTGGACGTCCCTTGTATGTGATCATTTGCTTCTCTCTTGCTGCTCTGAGAATTTTCTCTTTATCTTTTACATTTGATATTCTGAATAGTATGTGTCTTGTCGTAGGTCTATTTGGATTTATTCTCATTGGGGTACGGTGTGCTTCTTGGACATATAAGTTCATTTCTTTCATGATAGTTGGGAAATTTTCAGCTATTATTTCCTCAAATACTCTTTCTGCCCCTTTTCCTTTCTCTTCCCCTTCTGGAACTCCCATGACACGTATGTTGTTGCATTTTGGGTTGTCATTCAACTATCTGAGACCCTGCTCAATTTTTTCCATTCTTTTCTCTCTCTGTTCTTTTCTCTCTTCAATTTTAGCTGCTCTGTCTTCGGTATCACTTATTCTTTCTTCTATCATTTCGAGTCTGCTATTGTAACCCTCAAATGTGTTTTTACTTCACCTATTGTGTCTTTCATTCCCTTGAACTCTGTTACTTTTCTGTTCAGGATTTCAAATTCTTATTTGTGTTTGCTCAATGTCTTCTTGATGTCATTTATCTCTTTAACTATATTGTCTTTCATCTCATTAATTTGATTTTGGAAATTTGTGCTCATCTCACTGATTAGTTCTCTCAAATTCTGCATCTCTTCTGGGACTTTGATGTATTCCTTTACTTGGGCGATGTCTTCTATTTTATTAATATGGCTCGTAATTTTTTGCTGGTGTTTAGGCATCTGGTTAGGATGTATTTTACTTAGATGCTCTATCTCTTTCTCTTTTATAGGGTTTTAGTGGCAGGAGGCTGTGAGTTACCACAGCTCTTTGATTTTTGGCTCAATCTTGATTGTTAGGATTGTCCTGCTGGTTGCTCAAAACTGGGCACTGGACCCAGTAATTGGCTGTAGAGTTGTTTCCTAGGGCCTTGGGCAGGGAGGATATAGAGGCCAGGAAAACTCTCTATTTATTTTTACTTTTCTTATGTGCACTTCCTTGGTCTGCCAGGAGATGGCGCTCATTGGCAGCTCTCAATTCAATTCCTGGTCAGAGTGTATTTGTTGTGACACAGACCAGATCAATGTGATAGAGCTTCCTGTCTTGGGGCTAAGAGTCCTGTAATTCAAACTTTCTGAGACAGTTCTCCAGTCTTTTCTGATAGCCCCCTCCCTTTTCCCAACTAGGAAATATTTCTTCTCCCCTCTGAATCCTCAACAATCAGTCCCTATTAGTAGAGGAGGAGATTGGGGGGGTTTGTGTATCTTTAGCCCCTTGCAGGCTCCAAGGCAAACAATGGTGCAGCCCCACCTGCCTGGAAGTGTTCTCGGGACAGGGCAGACCAAATCTGCGAATCAAAAGCAGGGTCAGCCCCAGGCTCTCTCTCCCCTCTCCTGTGGAGTCCTCAACAATTAGTCCAGGCTAGAAGAGAGTGAGTTTGCAAGGGTCGAGGGTCGGATTTCTCCAGTCCTTCCTAGGCTCCCAGGATAAACCACCATGTGGAATGGCCCGTGGGGCTCTGCAGCCCAAATTTGCAGGTCAGAACCTGAGTCAGCCTAAGGCTGTGTCCCTCTCTCTCCCCTTTCTGGGAGTGGTACATCCCTGGAGCCCCCTTTGTCTGTAGTCACAGGCCCAGAGACCTGAGAATTCTAAAGAGTGTGGGGGATGGTGCCAGCAGCAGCAGTCGCTGCTGGTTCCAACTCATGGTTCTGTCGTTCTGATTTCCCTCTTTTGTCCCTCTCTCCTCTGGTTGGTGTGCAGCCTTCACCTGCTGTCCTAAACCTTAGAAGATCTTTTATGGGGCTGTTTCAGCCTGTTCTCTAGCTATTTTTCTGGAGAAGAGATTCCCGTGTCTTACTAGTCCGCCATCTTCCCCTATATCTGTTGTATTCTTAATTTTGATTATCATTAATTTTTAGTTCTAGAATTTCTATTTACTTCCTTTTCAAATTTGCTGTCACATTTTATATTTAGTGTTACCTGCAGATTTTTCAATCTTGTCTTTTATTTGTTTAAGCATAATATACATTTTTAAAATAATCTTTGTCTTATTCCAATTTCTGAAGCTTTTCTGGTTCTCTTTTTTTATGGTCTATTGCTTCTACTTGTTTTTCCTGATGGTGTCTTGCTTCCTTGTCCTGGAAGGACTTGAGTATGTTCTGGTCATTGTATTTGACATATTATTTTTTTAAATAATTTGAGGCCTAGAATGATTCTATCTTTACCATGGAACATTTTTTTCCAGATATATTCTTTTTTTAAAAATACATTTTTATTACAGAAGTTATGAACTTACAAAACAATCATGCACATGTGTGGAATTCCCATACAACACCCCTTCACCAACTCACTACACTGTTGTGGAACATTTGTTATAGATTATGAGATAATATCATCAGACTATTACCACTAACTATGGTCCATATCATACATTTGGCATATTTTTTTCCATATACCCCTATTATTAACACAGTACATCTTTGGTATTGATGCAAGAATATGACAGTATTATAGTTAACTATCGTCCATAGGTTACATTCACTGTATTTTTCCCATTCTTCTCCACATTCCCACTACCCTGCAATAGTGATGTACATCCATTCTAGTTCACAGAAGGACATTCTTGCATTTGTACTATTAACCACAATGCTCATGCACCTCTGGGTTTAGTGTATTATTCAGTCCCTAGATTATTCTCTAGCTTTCTTTCAATTGACATTTACATCCCTAGACTACCTTTTTCACCAGGGAATATTTTTGTTTGCTCCTTCCAGATGTCTTAATCTGTCAGTCCAGAACCACCTTATTCCATGTTCAAAGACTGAGGCTGTCCTGAGTCACCTAGGGGATCTGAAGCTGGGCTGAAAGTTATGGAGGGTATTAGGTTGTTTCCACTTAACCATGCTCCTGCGGGCAAAGCCCTTCGGGGTCACCGCTTTAAGACAGAAAGTATTTATCGGCTCCCTTTTGAGCCAATCCAAGGCTAAAGCCTTTGGGGAACCTGGGCTTTGTCTTCTGTCCCCTTCACTTCACAAGACTGCTAAAACTTCTGCTCAATTTTAGCTATTTCTTCCAGAGTAATAGCTGATAGTAATTTCTTCCAATTCCCTCTGGGAAGAAGCAGCATTGGGCCTGGGCTCACTTATTGGGTTATTGCTTTCTCCTAGATTTTGACCCAAAACTTTCTCACTATAATATTAGCTTTTTGATATTTTAAGAAAAATTTTTTCAATATTTCATAAAGCTCTTTAAATTATCTTCAGTGGGAGGGCTAATTTAAATTACTTACCTTGCCATTGTTGGCAGCAGAAGTCTTACTATCAAAATAGAAATAACTAAACCCTTCAGATAGGCAATGGTAACTTGTAATACTTTACCTATGGCCCATCACCCTGAACATTTTTAAGAGTTCATTTCCATCAAGTTTGTGTATTTGAAGAGTTCAAAATTTATAAGGATAATCTAGTTCTGTGAGGCATGTACCATAACCTTAGGCCTGCTTTCTCCATTTCCCCTTCTCATAGGCAATCACTTAAAACACTTTTAACTGAATCTTTTGCATTTTCCTCCATATAATATGTCCTTCTATATGCATGTATGTGTGCATGGATGATGTGTGTGCATTTCAGTTTTTGCCATTATCCCTTGACTTCTCAGAGGGAAGATGAGGATTTAACTTTAAAATACACATGTAGTTATCCCCTTATCTTCTAGATGCAATATTATGCTGAGATTTTAGTTAGAGCAATACATTACCATGACTATAAATGCTCTGAAGAGCTTGGCTTTGAACTGAAAAACTAGTTAAAAATACAGATTTTTAGACACCATTTCAGTCACACTGCTTTAGAATCTCGGAGACAGAACTCCTGGAGTCTGTATCTTCATCACTGTCCCCAGGGGAACACTTAGCGGCCAATTCAGCACAATTTAAGAGGTCAGAGTTGGGTTTCCTGACTCCTACTTCTATAATCATTTTTTGTGAACCTATTATGTGCTAAATGCTATTAATGCTGGGGATATTAACTGGTCCTGTTAATCACAGCTGATGGGAACAGGGATATGCACCTGATCTAAGTCAACCAATCCACAGACAAGCCAGAAGCTACTACCTGTGGCTAATTAAGAATGTCAGCTAAGACGCAGAGCAGCCACTGGCCAGCTGTGGAGAACAGAGTGAAAGAATGCTCTCATGTAGAGTGCGTGTTATGGCAAAGCAAGCCAAATACTGCAAAGTTATGAAAAGGCATAAATTATGAGTAAGCAGAGGAATAGAGGAAGGAATGTGGTTTAAAAAATAGAGTTGAGCAGAAGCTAACTTTTAGCAAATCTCCATGGCTCCTACGACAGGCAGAGTACAGCCTGACCCCGAGATGCTTTGATTCCTGATACATTCCACTTGCCATTCTTATCCGCATCGATTATTCATTCTTTCTAATAAGAGTGTTTACTGCTTTCTATAGAGTTCTTACTACTTCCAGGCACTGTGCTACGTCCTGGGAATACAAGAGCAAAATCAACCCCATCTCTCATGGAGCCTATAGTCTAGCAGGAGAGACAGATATGAAATGAATGCTTTCACAGGTTACTTCATTATAAAATTGCAATAAATGCTACAAGGAGGACGTACAGGATACTGTAAAGGGTTTGATAGGTGGACCTCTCCTAGTCCAAGGGGCTAGGGAAAGTAGTATCCTTAGAGTAAGTCCCCTTTTGCTTGCGGTTTCCCAAGGACATGGATTTCTCTATTCTTGCAGCCAGGGGAGCCTAACTAGAAAGGGTGACAGTTTCTTCAGTCAAAAAGGAGTGATCACCAAAACCAACTCAAATCACTATAAGAGCACGCTATGGAGATACAGGTAGAGTGGTGTGGACGTGCTCCGGAGGGGATCCAAACCAGGGATGGAGAGGGGAGGCCGGCGATGGCTTCCCGGAGAAGGCGGCACTAAAATGAATTCCTGGGCTCTTCTCTCACAGCCTTACAGAACCGCAAGGTGAAAGGTTTTAACACAGATCAGCTCTTGGAAGGAGCTGAACGGGTGGAGAGAGGCATCTCTAAGATTATTACATATTCTGTCCCTTAGGTTTTGTTCACAGATCATCCTATTTCCACCAATCGTTTATGCTTCCTCTACTCGCTCTTTTAAGCATTTCTGGTTATATTTTTTAATCTTTTTTTTTCAGTAGAATCTTTTTTTATTCAGAAAAAAAACACACCAAAAAAACAAAGTTTTCCAACCACGCACAGGAGGGTATGAGTAGGGGAAGGTGTCTGTACATCCAGCCCTGGCCCCCGCCCCAGGTGGTTTTGGCAGCAATAAGGGATGTGGGGTAATGGCCCCCAAAATAAAAGTGGTGTTTGTGTGTGTATGGGAAGGAGAGGGGCACAAAAGTAGTGGGGAGTGATGGGGGAAGGGACAGACGAGGTCAGTACTGGGGGTGCTGCAGGTGGGAGGCCATTTCATGGCAGTTCTTGTTGCTCAAACCCCCGGGGACACCTTTGCCCATCAGCAGGACCAGCGTCTTGGCAGTCACGGTGGCAGTGAGGGTGAAGGTGGGAGCTCCCTGGTGCCCTTGGTACGAAGATCCGTGGTGAATTCTCCATCCTGCAGCAGCGAGTCCCAGACCACAGAACATTTCTGGCCCCCAAGTGTCAGCCCATTCACAAAAACACTTGACCGGTCTTCGCCAACCAGGGCACCAGCCTCAGCTGGTGTGATGTTGACGAAGGTCTTCCCAGGGACGGTGGTCCAGACAGGGGCGAGTACTTATAGCCTCGTGGTGGCCTTGTCCTGACAGGTCCCACCCGCCACGAGGTGGTCGATGGAAGCCCTCCACCCGGCCTGCTGCTGGCGCAGGCTGCTGGCGCCACAGGGGACTCGGGCTGGCGGGAGGTCACCAGCCTCCTGTCCTATCCCTTCACTGCCCAACTGCACACTTCCACCTTACCATGGATTTCACCCCTATGGGCATTGGCTCACAACCTTCTTCTCCCTTTCTGGAAATCTCCTGTAAACCTATCTTCCAGACAATAGCTCTCTGAGTCTGCTCGATTTGCATAATTCATATCAGAGAAGTCATGTAACATTTGTCCTTCAATGCCTGGCTTGCTTCACTCAACATAAGATCCTCAAGATTCATCCATCCTGTGTGTTAGCCCTGTATTCCTTCTTACAGCTGAGTAATATTCCATTGTATGTATGTACCACATTTTGTTTATCCATTCATTTGTTGATGGACATTTCGGTTGATTCCAACTTTTGGCAATAGTGAATGATACCACTATGAACTTTGGTGTGCATGTATCTGTTCATGTCTTTGCTTTCAATTATTCTGGGTATATACTCAGCAGTGGAATTGCTGGATCATATGGAAATTCTATAGTTAGTTTTTTGAGGAACTGCCAAACTGTCCTCCACAATGGCTGCACCATTCAACATTCCCACCAGCAGTGGATGAGGGTTATCAATCCTCCACATCCTCTCCAACACTTGTAGTCCTGTTTTTTTAATAGCCGCCAGTCTAATGAGTGTAAGACGGTATCTCATTGTAGTTTTGATTTGCATTTCCCTAATAGCTAGTGATGTTGAGCATCTTTTCATGTGCTTTTTAGCCATTTGTATTTCTTCTTTGGAGAAGTGTCTTTTCAAATAGCTTGCCCATTTTTTAAATGGGTTGTCTTTTTATTTTCGAGGTGTAGGATTTCTTTATATATGCTGGATATTAGGTTCATATCAGATGTATGGTTGCCAAGTATCCTCTCCCATTGGGTAGGCTGCCTTTTAAGTTTCTTGATAGCCTCCTTTGAGGTGCGAAAGCTTTTATCTTAACATCACTTTGATGCGTCCTCTAATTCTCTCCCAGGGCTGGGCTCCTCGACACCACTTGCCAGCTCCTTCCAGGTACCTTTGCCCCCTGGTCACACTTGTCCCCCCTTTTTTTTTTTTTAAGATTTTATTTATTTTATTTATTTCTCTCCGCCCTCCCCCTCTTTGCCTGCTCTCCGTGTCCATTCACTGTGTGCTCTTCGGGGTCTGCTTGCCTTTGCTTCAGGCGCACAGGGAACTGATCCTGGGACCTTCTGGAGTGGGAGAGAGGCGCTCAGCCTCTTGCGCCACCTCAGCTCCCTGGCAAGCTGCATGTCTTTTTGTCTCTCCTCTGTGTTTCTTTTTGTTGCGTCATCTTGCTGCACCAGCTCTCCACGTGGGCCAGCTCGCCTTCCCCAGGAGGCCCCAGGAATCGAACCCTGGACCTCCCATATGGTAGACGGGAGCCCAGTCGCTTGAGCACAGCTGCTTCCCTCGTCCCCTCCTTTAGATTCAGGGCCTTCTCTTTCCAAAACAGGTCACCTGAAGGGCTCTAATAGAAGGTGCATTCGGGGTGAATGCCTTACTGGGGAGAGGACGGCCTTTGCATTTGAAGCCTCAACTCTCATCTTGAAATGAAAATTTTTATTCCTACTAAATTGAATTGGGAGTTTCTATTCTCTTTTTCCTAAAATCCTTCACATGTACCCTCTCACACACTTACATTTTGCAAGCCCAGCCCACACACTTTCATGTGAAAATGTGGTTTTAAATACATTTTCAGGTATGTATGCAAAATCCAGACTGCTACAAGAAACCTACTTAGGTTTTTTTAGACAGAGTTGGAAGAGCCCTGGATTTGGAGTACGATGCCCTAGGTTCATATCCTAGCTGTACTTAAACTAGATGTATCATCTTGAACACCTTTAAACCTACGGTTTCTGATCTGTTAAATGGAGCTTTTAATAACCCCTGTTACACCTGCTTCACAAGGAACTTCTGAGCATCTAAGGCAGGGGTTCTTAACCTTTTTTGTTCCACAGACCCTTTTTCTAGTCAGTGAATACTACTGTAATTTATTTATTGCATACATTTATAAGTGAAGGAAATGCTAGATTTCAATTAGAGGCCAGAGAAAATAAAGATAAGTTGATTTTTTTCAATTCAAGCTCACAGACCACCCGAAATCTTTCCACGGACCCTCAAGCAGACTGTGGACCCCTGGTTAAGAACCCCTGATCTAAGGAGATAGTGTGAAAGTGATTACCACAGATAAAGAACTACGCAACCATAGATGATCTTGGGCATCCTGAAACTTACTTACGTTTCTTTCCAAGTTTCATTTTCCCTCCCTAGGGCCAGGAAACGTACATTGACTCATTTGGTTTAAAGACGAATAAAGAACATGACTAAGGTTTTCAGAATAATGGAAAGTTAAGATGAAATGATCACTATCTTCATTCAATAACATACGTGCTATTAAACACCAATCATATCTAATAACCTGAGTTACTTTATACAATTCATCTGTGAAACTCAATTTGTCAAGAAACAGCAAATGGTTTCATGAAATTCAAATGGAACCGGGATGATGTGGGGTGGCACTAAATTGACAGGCATATTAAAGTACCAAATTAGTGTTAATGTTATGAAAGTGGAGTGAGAATAAAAGATTTTAAGAATTAGAAATAAATCAAACTGGATGTATTGGGAAGGAATTCTGTTTCTAAAATACGTACAAGGACTTTTCCAAATGCAAAATTCAAGTGCTGAAAAATAATGCCCTCAAGATAGCAGAATATATATTTTTAAATACGATATATAATATGCATATATATTCTTTCCCGTCATTCTGTGAAATCAGGACCATAGGACAGAGCTGCTGTCATCAATTATTCTTGGAATTTGGTGGAAAGAATTTGGAAGCAGTCACCCCAGGTTCGGTCCCAGTCCCCCCACTTGGGAACTATTTCTTGGGACCTAAAAGGGAGGCAGTGTTCCCTGCTCGGCCTTACTCGCAGAGTTGTTCTCAGGGCCCCGCGTGCTGCATGAGGGTGGCGGGTACGGGCGCTGCGGCCACTGGGCAGTCCTTTAAAGCCCGGCCCTTCCCCCTGGAAGACCCTGTGGCGCGAGAGGGGAAGGAGTGGTGGGCTGAGGAGCCCCCGGCGTCCACCCTTTGTCGTTCACTCCACAAACACCTAGCGGCTCCGGGGGTGCCAGCCCGCGCCGGGCACTGGAGGCCCCGCACGAGGTAGCGGGGAGCCCTCTCCTGAGTGGGCGCTCGACGCCAGGCCGAGGCGCGGCGAGGGGGCTCGCCTGGGGCCAAGAGCCCGGGAGCCTCCGGCTCCGGCCGCCCCTCTCCTTCCCGCGCCCACCTGCCCGGCTCCTGCGCGCCCACCTGGCGCCCGCCCGCCCCGCTCCAGCGCCCCCGCCCGGCTCCGGCCCGGGCCCGCCCGTCCCGCTCCTGCCCGCCGGGCTCCTTCCCGCGCCCGCCCGCTCTGCCCGCCAGCGCGTTCTTCCCGTCCCCCTGGCAACCAGGGGCCGCGCGGCGGGCGGCGAGAGCGCGAGGCCGAGAGCGCCTGGGAGGCCGCAGGGCGGGCGCAGGGGCTCGGGCGGGTCCTGGGGGCCCCGGCCTCCCTGCTCCCGGGCCAGACCCCTCGGGCAGGCGCGGCGCGGCGCAGGTAACGGGCCCGGGCCTCCGCGGCCCCACCGCAGCCCGGGTCCCTCGCCCCTCGGCCGGGGGTGGGGGGGGCCGGGGGCGCCCCAGCAGGCGGCGGGGGGCTGGCTTGAGCTGTGCGCGGGCGGGTGGACGAGGCCGGGTGCGGGGAGTGGGAAGCGTAGGTTCTGGTTGTGTGCTCCACGCAGGTCACGATTTAAGAATCGTGCCTCGTTTCCCTGGTGGGAAAGCGCGGGGTCTGAGAACCCACCGCGTCGTCTGCTCTGCTGGTCGTTCAGGCGAGTTTTCCTTCACCGCCCCGGCCTCGCGCCCCCCTCTCCACCCACAGATTCAGGATCTCTCTTAAATTCCTCTGGTTTGGGTGACAAACGGGTCTTCCTCCTCCCCTTTCGACAACTTTGAACGCTATTTAATTGACTTTTAATCAGTAATTTGGAGTTGAACTCTTTTTCAACACTTTGTCCATTTATCTTCATGTATTAATTTTTTTAAATTAAAACTTTGTTGCTGGGAAAAATATTCTTTTGCTTTAGTCAAGTACTTATCCCTGTTTTGTCAAGATGGTGAGCCTGTACCTAAGAGCCATTAAGGAATCGTATGTTTTGTCTTTTTAGACAATTCTTCAGCTTTTTGTCCTAAATTTCTTGGTGTGTGTTTTAACAAACAGCAGAAATGGCACACCATTTAGGGCATCCACACGGAAGGAAAGTTGCAACTCCTCTTTGAGGAGAAATGCTGCTTTTCACTCACTTTGCATAGTACCTGGTACCCAGCTGTTCAGTAGGTAGGAATGCTCATTTCAGTCAGCACCACGTATTCCAACTCATCACGAAGCCAATGTCATAAATGCTTGGGAGCACTCCCCCCAAAAAAGCCCAAGTTTCTCCATTTTTAGAACCAAGAGCTAATACTATCTCAGAAAAACCAAAACTAAATGGCTTGCCAATAGCAAAATTTCTATGTTTTATATGTTAATAATTGTAAGCATTTTAGGAATCTAGATCATTTTTTCTCCCTAGCAAATTAAAAATCAAGAAATATAAACCGGATGCAACAGCTTCTTGACATGGAGAACAAGGCCCCTAATGCAATAGGGTAAGTGCTGCAAATTTTCTATTTAATAAGTTGGTATTTTACTTTCCCCAAACTTTGTGATTATGCATGAGTTTTGAAATTCAGTATTAACAGAAGGATGTGCCAGTTTTTTGGTGAAGGGGGGGGGGATTTCAAGAGACTGTAATTAGGAATCTATAGCATGAGTCTTTTGAATTTTGACCCTGGATCCGCACTCTAGGGGTGTCCACAGAAAATCACCCTTTTCCAGCTTTTATTGGCTTGTCCAGTGTCTTGGTGGGATGGATGCGCACACCTGGGGACGGGAACCCGGGCCTGGTGCTGCATAAGTCCCCATGCTGCAGCCGCTCCCGGCCAGCCAGCTCAAGTTCCTTTTCAGAAACACCTGTCCCCACCCTCTCCCTGCCACCGGCACTACAGAGGTTCCTCTTCCTGCTGCTTCGCTGGCCAGCTGGCCACTGGCTGACCCCTGAGCATGGGGTACCTAGTGCCTGCTCTTGACTCTGACTTACCTGGCCCTAGTCACATGATTCCAGGTGTCTCACTTTCAGTTACTCTGCTTAGACCATGGCTTTGATGTCAGGATGAAGGAAAGCTGCACAAGTCTGGATAAAAATAGCTATCACTTTTTTAGTTTCTATTGCATACTCTTCTTTACACAGCCCTGCTAGATATTACTCTCATTTTACATCTAAAAAACCTGAGTATATTAGTTAGAGTATAGTCCAAGCTCTTGTAATAAAGAGACCCCAAAATATAGTGGCTTAAGTAAGAATGAAGGTTATTTCTGTCTCACATAATAATCCAGAGATAAGCAGACCAGGACTGGGAGGTAGCTCTGCCAACCTTAATACACGATTTCCGTTTCTGGACTCCCACCATTGTGGCTGTGCTAGGGGAAGGGACGAAAGCAGGAGGACAGAGTATGACCTTTTAGGAGTATAACGTGGAAGTGCAGGCATCACTTTTGTTCTCTTCTCATTGGCCAGGACTTGGTCACAGAGCCACAGCTAGCTGCAGGGAAGGTGGGGAATATGGTCTCGAGCTGGGCAGCCCTATAGCCAGCCAGAGCTTAGAAATAAAGCTTAGAAGTTCTATAAAGAAGGATGAAGAATGGGTTTTGGGACAGCTAGCACCTCTGTATGAAAGGAGTTTAACCAGACTTCAAAGTTTTGGGAACAGTGCCCTCAAGACTACCCTCACTTCAGATACCAGCCTCAAATTTGGGGGTCCCTAGGGTCACTCTTACTTCAGACCAGCTGGCTACAAGTTTGGAGGTTCCCACAGACTCCCTTAGGTTTGGTAATTCACTACAAAGACACACAGAATTCACCGAAAGCACTTCACTTATGATTACAGTCTTGATACAGCAAAAGGATACAAACATGGAACAGCCAAAGGAAGAAAGGCATAGGACCACATTAGTCTGGGATGTCCTCAAGCACATTACCCTTTTGGGGTGGAAATGTGACAGAGGACTGCCAGCCAGGGCAGCTCACCCAAGCTGAGGCATCTGGAGGGTTTGTTAGGGCTTCGTTGTACAGGCATGATTGGTTGAACTGTCTCTGGCCTCCTCCCTTCCCGGGAGGTCAGGCTGCCCTCAGGCTAATATCACATGGCTCACAGTTCCAGCCTTCTAATCCCTGCAGTTGTCCAGGAGAGCCCAGCCCTCTTCCTGAGCCACTCATTAGCATAGGCCACCAGGGCCCACCCTGAGCCACTCATTAGCATAGACCACCAGGGCCCACCCTGACTCACTCATTTAGGATAAAGCAAACCATCAGGTTTGGGCCCAGGGCCCACCCTGAGTCACTCATTAGCATAAACCAGGGCCCACCCTGAGCCACTCATTAGCATAGACCTTCAGGGACCACCCTGAGTCACTCATTAGCATAAACCAGGGCCCACCCTGAACCACTCATTAGGATAAAGCAAACCATCAGGTTTGGGCCCAGGGCCCGGTGATGGAGGTTAGCCCCTGGAGCCTTTCTTTGAGCTAGCCCAAAGGCCTTTCTACACGCTGGAGAGAGAGAGGGGACTTTACCTCAGCCTGCAGCCCTGGTTGGTGCTGGAGGCCCCAACCCTGCACTCCTCCCTACACTGGAATGGATGGTGATGGGCCGTGGGCAGCGCACTCTGCCTAATAGGCGGGCGCAGGCGTTGGGTCACCATGGAGCGCCGGCCTTGAACCTGACCTGGTGCCGCTGCCCCTTTCCTCCTGCGAGGCAAGGCCGGGGACACTGCAGCTGCTCCTCATTCCCTGCTTCAGTAAAAGCTTCTGAGTATGGAATGTGGGCCAGGCACAGCACCAGGCCCAGAGTTCAGACAAGACAGTGAAGAAGTGACCCTCGTAGCACTTAGTCGAGAGCCACAGAGCTGTCTGTGCTCACGAGCCGTGATCACACGTGTAATCACAGACAAGCAGATGAGGCCTCCAGCGGGGGTTCCAGGGCACAGGCCTAGGTGTGTGTAAAAATGTCCATCGTGAATGCAGTAAAATCCCATTCAGAAGGGACTTGTTACCTGGATTATCAACAGTGTCACCTACATACACCGTGACCTTTTGTGGAGCGACCTTCGTTCAAGAAATACTTATTAGGGTCTATGTGCCACTCACTGGTTGAGGCACTAGGAGAGAGCAGCAAACAAAGCAGACTCTCCCTCAAGGGGCTTGTATAGTGAGAGAGACAGATAATAAATAATAAACATATACCATGTGGTGATATGAAGAAAAATAAAGCAGGATAAGCATAGAATAGCGTGCGGACGGGGTGCTCAAAGAAGCTGTCTCTGTTGAGCAGGGGTCTGAAAGAACGATTTTGAGCTGTGTGGAAATGTGGGCAATGAGAATGCCAGACCCGCAGGAGCAGAAGTGCAGAAGGGTAAGTGGAGCTTCACACAGCACTTATAATGCGTGTGTGGACATTGTTCTCGGATGTCAGCATCATGACACGGTTCGATTTTAAATTATTGGTGGCTTCTTCCAATTGTTTTATTTGTGCCATAAAATTGAACCTGAACTTCTAATCTGAACATACATATTTATGTGAGTTTGTCTTTTTTGTTTCTGTAGTGTGTGCCCAGAACATAAATGACTATAGAATAAATAAATGATGTATTTTATTGGTCTTTTTAAGAGAACCACCTATAGATTTTTTGTTTTGTTTTGTTTTTGTTTTCTTAGTGATTTTACTCTTACTAATTTGTCCTTTTTTGGTTTATTTTGTTTATCTTCTTTTGGGTTTTGAGTTGAGCATTTTGGTTCAATGATTTTCATGATTTCTGGATTTCATAATTTCTTCACTATAATAACTATAATAAGAAATTAGAAAGTGTATTAGTCAGCCAAAGGAGTGCTGATGTAAAGTACCAGAACTCTGTTGGCTTTTATAAGGGTATTTATTTGGGGTAGAAGCTTACAGTCACAAGGCCCTAAAGAGTCCAACTCAAGGTACCGTAAGAGGTACTTTCTCACCCAAAGTCTGCTGCCGTGTGTTGAAGCAAGATGGTGGCGGCGTCTGCAGGGCTCAGCCTTCCTCTCCCAAAGCTCCGTGGGCCCCGCTTCTTCTGGTCTCGGCTGTAGGCTGGACGGCTCGTTTCTCTTCCGGGCCTTTCTCAGTGCTGCTCCGGCTCTGGTCTCTTCAGCTGCAAACTTTGAGGTGAACTGCTCCCCTGTCTTCCTGGGCCGTGTCTGTGGAGCACTCTCTCTTCCTGCGTATCTGCTTCTGAATCTCTACTTCCGTCTTCTCCCGGGGGGGGGGGTGTCCATATACACAGCCCCAAAGCTGGGCGGGGACCCCAACCGAGTCACGCTAGCGGTGTGGTGGAATGAAAGCCCTCATCTTAGCATAGTTTAAGATTATGGTAAGGCCTCTCAGCTGAATCTATTACAATCAAAGGGGATCACGCCCAGAGGCACAGACCACTTTACAAACATGATCTATAGCTTTTTTTGGAATTCATAAATAATACCAAACTGCCACAGGAGTCTAAAGTCCCCCAGCACAGCTTTACTGCCTGCTATAAACTGTCATTCTTTTCTGAATAGTCTGTTATTTCAGATCTGATCTCCATGTTGGACCAAGAGATATTGAGAAGATGTAATTTTAGGGTTTTTTGCCAGATTTTTGTTGTTTGTTCCTAACCCCCAACCACCAGGGCCATAGATGCAGCCTGAATGAGAGCTACTCTTTCAATTTCACGTGATCTAGTACACGGTCAACTTTTAAGAAACTTTCTATTTTTAAATCATTTCAAACATACAGAACAGTCACAGAAATACCACAGAATCCATACAGAGAACTCCACGATATCCAGACACCAATTTTTACGTTTTGCCGCATTTGCTGTATTATTCTCTCCCTGTCTCTCTCTCATTTTCTGAACATTTAAGAGCAGGTTATATTTATCATTTTCCATGTACTTAGTATCCTTAGTGGCATAACTCCAAACCCTACTTCACTGCCCAGTTGTGTAACTCTTAATTCTCTCAATTGCAGCCTACTTAAAGAAACCATCTTATCCATCTCATCAGCTCCGTCTGGACTGATTACTTTTAAGCATACTGCACAGCTATTGCCTTGAGTTTTTTCCTTCCTATCCAGAAAATATCTTTGACTTCTCTCTCATGTTGTATCCCGTTTTTTGGCCCCCATGGCTTCTTGTTTCTTGGTTTATTCTCTTGTGGAGGTGATGCATTAGCTTCATGAGAAAGGGAATATAAGGATGTAAAACATTTTCAGATCATAAATATCCTAAAATGATGGTTTAAGACTATTTGCCCTTACCCTCAATTGATGGTTTACTTGGGTGTTGAATTTTAGATTAGAAATAATTTTCCCTTAGAATATTTGTGATATTGCTCTCTTATCTTCTAGCTCCCATTGTTGTTGTTGGGAAATGTTTCGGATTAGTTAAATATGATTTTAAATTCGGGTCCGGGTGGAGGTGAGGTGTGACGTAATGCCTGGGAAAATATAGTGTTACTCACGGGCTCCACGGAGAGAAGGATGCCACGAGGCGCCGCCGGGAAGTGGGATCCGCTCGGCCGCTCCCCCAGCCTGTGGGGAGCACACAGGCAGAGTGAGAGGGGCGCTGGGGCTTGTGCCTTCATGGTGGCCTGGGATGGAGGTTAGTAGATTTCCTACAAGAATCACGGAAAAGGAGAGACAAGGGGCAAAAAGAGAAACTCAGTGGAACATTAGGAAGACCCAGCAATGTCACAGGCCCGTGGATTCTTGGGGGCTCTGCTCTGCTCTGCAGTTTGTCCCCCCACTGTTTTACTGCAGGGATCGGGATAGTTATCTGTACAGGGTGGGCATACAGTAGACATTTTTGAATGAGTGGATTAATTAAATAAAGAATGAAAGCCTATTAAAGGGAACAAACTGTCAAACAACAGAAAGATCAAATACAAATACCAAATTCAAAGGACCAGAGAAGAGCTGAGTTAAGAGCTTAGACCTAGCTAGGAACAGGGTGTTTTAAGGGCAGCCAGGACTGCTGAAGAGAGTCCAGGACTAGTGCATAGATAGGTTTTGGGTAGCAAGGGCTCATCGTGTCGACTGGTGAGGATGAGGTGCCGGGTTATGTAGGGAACCAGAGCAGGCTCCCACAGCATCTCTGAAGGTGGCATGCTATGACACACTCTGCAAGGTAACTTTAATGTTATTTAAATTAGGATGTGTCCTAAAATCAGAAGGGACTTTTCACTCTCATTCTATTTTCCCCTAAAAGCTGATATTAAATTGGGGGTTAAAAGGGGAAATTTTAGGTTGTTTATATGTTACTAGAGTAAAAGTTTTCTGAAAAACATAGGACTGTGCAACACAAACAGTGAGCCCTATTGTAAATGATGGACTATAGTTAATAGTATAATTATAAAATTGTCCTTTCATAAATTGTAACAAATGTACCACACTAATGCAAGGTGTTAATTATAGGGTGGTATATGGGAATTCTGTATTTTATGCATGATTTTCCTATTAACCTACAACTTCTCTAATTAAAAAATTATTGTTGCATCTTATAATAGAAAGTATTGTAGAATGAGGGAGCTATGTTTCAAATATTGCCATATTAAAGCATACACAATATATGACATAGTTGTATATGGGAAATCCACTGGCTAAGCCGAAGTGCAGTGGAATAACTATAATCTGTACAAATGCTAAAGTGTACAAAAAGCAGAGCAGAGCTAGGTGTGCTGTAGAACCCATGCAATGAAATGCCTTCTAAATTTTCTCTAATAAAAAGAAAAAGGGGGAAATGGATGTGGCTCAAGTGATTGGGCTCCTGTCTACCATATAAGGAGGTCCAGGGTGAAGGCAGGCTGGCCCGTGCAGTGAAGCTGGCCCATGCAGCGAGCTGGCCCACGTGGAGAGCTGGCCCACGTGGAGAGCTGGCCCATGCAGAGAGCTGGAGCAGCAAGATGATGCAACAAAAAGAGACACAGAGGAGAGACAATAAGAGACACGGCAGACCAGGGAGCTGAGGTGGCGCAAGAGATTGAGCGCCTCTCTCCCACTCTGGAAGGCCCCAGGATCGGTTCCCACTGCTGCCTAAAGAGAAGACAAGCAGACACAGAAGAACACACAGAGAGCAGACAGCGTGCGCAAAACAGCGGGGGAGGGTGATAAACCAAATCTTTAAAAAAGAAAAAGAAAAAGGAAGAAATGTAAATATCTTTTTTTTTTAAATTTGTTTGATTTATTTATGCCCCCCCCCTTGTTATTTTGCGCTCGCTGTCTGCTCTCTGTGTTCTTCTGTGTCAGCTTGTCTTCTCTTTAGGCAGCAGTGGGACCCAATCCTGGGGCCTTCCGGAGTGGGAGAGAGGCGCTCAATCTCTTGCGCCACCTCAGCTTCCTGGTCTGCCGCGTCTCTTATTGTCTCTCCTCTGTGTCTTTTTTTTTTTAAACAATTTATTGAAGTGTATCATTCATACATGAACATACATAAACTGTAAGTGTTCAGTAAACATCATGAACTTACAAAACAAACATGCATAGCATCACACAGGGCTCCCACATATCACCCCCCACAAACACCCTGCATTGTTGTGAAACATTTGTTAACAAATCATGAAAGAGCATCGTCAAAGTATTACTACTAAATATAGTCCGTATCTTCCTCCCCTACACATTTTTTTTAAGGATTTATTTATTTACTTTTATCCATTTTTACCCCCTCCCCCCTGCCCTTGTTTTTGCTGTTTCTGTGTCCATTTCCTGGGCAACTATCTGTGTCCGTTTCCTGCCCTCTCTTATCATCCTTCTCCTACTGTCTTCACTGGGATTCTATCCTTGGAACCTACAATGTGGGAGAGAGACGTCCTACTGCCTGCGCCACCTTAGTTCTTGGTTTTTCGGTGCGTTTCATCTTGGCTATCCCTTATGTCACTCTCCTGTTACGTCATCATCTTGCATAGCTTGCAGGGCCTGGCGGCTCATCCGCGCACGGGGCCTGGTGGTACACCCGTGCACAGGGCCTGGCAGCACACCCACACAAAGGGCCTGGTGAACCATGCGCATTCTATATTTTCCTTTTTTTAATTTTACCAGGAGGTCCCGGGGGTTGAACCCAGGTCCTTCCATAAGGGAGACAGATGCCCAACCACCTGAGCCACATCTGTCCCCCTGCTATATCTCTTAAGGTTGACCCAAAGATACCCAAAGTTACAGTCTTTTCCCATACAGGATGGTCATATAATAAATCAGGCTTAGTTTACCATCAGCATTCTAAAAACTAGACCTAGGGAGAAAAACTAGGTCTGGGGACACATGCATGGTTTCTAATATAGTGAAGGTTTAGCCTACCCTGATTATCGCAAAATCAGGACAGCGAGAATATTTGCAGTCTGTGTCTATTTTTGTTGCGTCATCTTGCTGCAGCAGCTCTCTGCGCGGGCCAGCCCTCCACGTGGACCAGTTCTGTGTGGGCCAGCTCTCTGCGTGGGCCAGCTCGCTGCAAGGGCCAGCTTGCCTTTCACCAGGAGGCCCCAGGAATCGAACCTTGGACCTCCTATATGGTAGATGGGAGCCCAGTTGCTTGAGCCACATCTGCTTCCCCAAATATCTTTTGCTAATCTTATAATTTTCAAGTTAAATCCTACTTAAAAGGTTTAAGAATAGAAAAAGGTTGATGGATCAACAAAACAGACTCATAAAGGTCAGCTGGTCAGAGTCTCTGTAAAGTTTGTGTCCGTTCATAGTAGAAATTGAGGTGGGATATGAAGCATAATCAGATAGTGCTATGGCTCAGGGTCTCAGGAATAGCCAAATCTTGTCTCATCACAGACAATCTGAAGGGAGGTACATGCACAATTCCAATGGCAAAGGAAAGCAAAACACTTTATTATTAATCTGGGCCTTTACTCCAAACGCCAATTCAGTTAACACGGATGAGCTCAGCTGCGGCACACAGCGTAGGCCAGGGATTGAGTGGCTTCTTCAAGGCTTCCTCCAATGCATTCCTTCCTTTATTAGTCATTCAGAAATATTCACTGGGGCCGTTCTGCTGCTGAGAAGATAGAGAAGGTGTACTTTTCCCTATTTCTCACTTAGACCTTAGATGTACAATGAGCATAAGACGACTCTGGAAGCTGGAGAGAAGGCAGGCTTGCTTGGGAACACAGGACCTACAAAATGACACACCAGTGAGGGTCCTGGGTTTTCATTTGTTTGTTTCACTTATCCCAGACTGGGCACTAGAGAAACTGGCAACCAGAAACACCAACAGGAGCAGGCAAATAAACCCCAAAGAAAAGCCTGCTCTCTTTTTCCAAAGAACCAGGAAAGGGGAAGCCTACAAGAAAGAACGCTTGTAGACAGTAACTGTTCTACTCGAGCCAAACACCACACACGAAACGATACGGCCCCACCCTGTCACCACCGGCATAGGCCAGGTGGAAAGCCTAGACTTCCATCCTCCACTGCAGGGTGGTTTTGAGGAAGGCCCAGCGGGTAGCCAGGACTTGGGCCCCACAGTGCGTTAACAAGGCCTTCCCTAAGCCATCACGTTCATGGGGACTTCTGCACCCACCCTGTGGTAGGAGGCGCCCTCCTTTTCCTCTCTGGAGTGATGTCGGAGGAGGGCTAGTGGAGAGTCAGGACTCTCATTGCTGCTCAGTGGCAGCAAGGTCACATACACACACAGCCTGCAGTGTCAGTGGAGACCACATGGGGAGCTTGGACTTTACCTTTACTTGGTAGCAGTAGGACACCCTCCCCATCCAGGCTAGGGTGCTGTCAGAGGAAGGCAGGACTTCCAACACCTACAAGTGGCATTGAGGCAAGCCTCCCCACCTGGATTGGGGTGTTGACAAAGGAGGAATAGTGGAGTGGGGACATTTGCCATGGCTCAGCAGTAATGAGACCACCCCCTGCAGTGTCCTGGAGACCAGGTGGGAAGCAGTAACAAGGCAACCCTGCCTTTCCCACCCAGGGTGGTATAGGCAAAGCACTAGCAGGGAGCCTGACCTTCCACCCCACCCAGCAGAAATGAGGAACTTTCCCTCCCTGTATGTCAAGAGAGGCTGAGTTAAGACACTGGACATACACCACAGCCTGGCAGGTTGTCAGAAGAGGCCTGTTAAAACACATTTTGAGCAACAACAACAAAATAGATTAATGGGACCTCCTCAAAATTAAACTTTTGTACTGCACAGGACCTTGTCAAAAGGGTGAAAAGGCAGTCAACTCAATGGGAGAAAATATTTGGCAATCACATATCCGATAAGGGTTTAATATCTGTGATATACAAAGAGATCATACAACTCAACAATAAAAAGACAAACTACCCAATTAAAAAATGGGCAAACGACTTGAAAAGACAATTGTCTAAAGAAGAAATAAAAATGACAAATGAAAAAATGTTCAATATCACTAGCGATTAGAGAAATGCAAATCAAAACTACAATGAGATATCATTTCACACCTATTAGACTGGCCGCTATTAAAAAGTCGGAAAACTGTAAATTTTGGAGAGGATGTGGAGAAATAGGAACGCTTATTCACTGTTGGTGGGAATGTAGAATGGTACAGCCACTGTGGAGGACTGTTTGGCAGTTCCTAAGGAAGTTGAATATAGACTTGCCATGTGACCCGGCAATATCATTACTAGGTACATACCCAGAGAAACTGAGAGCAGAGACATGAACAGACATCTGCACACCAATGTTCACAGTGGCATTATTCACGATTGCCAAAAGATGGAAAGAACCCAGGTGTCCATCAACAGATGAATGGATAAACAAATTGTGGTGTATTCACATGATGGAATATTATGCAGAAGTAAGAAGAAATGAAGTCGTGAAACATATGACAACATGGATGAACCTGGAGGACATTATGTTGAGTGAAGCAAGCCAGACACAAAAAAGACAAATACTGTATTATTGCACTATTATGAACTAAATAATACTGTGTAAACTCATGGAGTTAATAATTAGAATATAGGTCACCAGCAAATAGAAGGAGGGTAGAGAATGGAAAGCTAAAGGTTAATCTGTGCATAATTGTTTAAAAGGTTGTTTGTAAATCTTTGGAAATGAATAGAAATGGTTAAAGCATATCATGGTTTTGTAACTAGCAGTGCCTTTGCATGGGTATGACAGTGGTTGAAAAGGAAAGTCTAAAGTCATGTATATTACTAGACAGAAAGCTAAAAGCTGTAACATGGGACTGTATAAGATAGTAAAACCTCATATAAAACACGAATATGGGTGATAATGCATATATAAGACTGTTTTTACAAAGTATAAATACAAATATCCTAGAGAGAAGGAAAAAGAATAGAAGCTATGTATGCCAGGTGAGGCATAGAGAGATTGAGAGGTGATGAGTTTTGTTTGTTGTTTTTTAGTATTATTATTGGAATAATGAAAGTGCTCTGAGAGTGATTGGGGTGATAAATGTACAAACATGTGGTTACACCAAATACCATTGATTGTACTCTTTGGATGGATTTATGCTTTATTAATATGTATCAATAAAATTGAAAAAACCACAATAATTAATATACAGAGTCTCATAACAAAAATACACAAAATGTCCAGATAGCAATTGAAAATCAGTCATATACCAAGAACCTGGAAGGAGAAATGACAATCAACAGATGCCAACACTGAGATGACACGGATGACAGAATTATCTGACAAGGATTGTAAAGCAGCAATTATGAAAATCTGCAACAAGCATGTGAACATGCTTGAAACAAAACAAATTCTCAGCAAAGAAATAGAAGATGTGAAAAAGAATCAATTGTAAATTTTATAACTGAAAGATACAATAACTGAAATAAAAACTCAAAAGCTTAGAATTGAAAGATAGAATAAAACTCAGTGGAAGGGTGCAGTAGCAGAATGGAGAGGACAGAGGGAAGAATCCATGAACTTGAAGACAGAACAGTAGATATTACACAATCTGAACAACAGAGAAATTTGACTAAAAAAATGAACAGAGCTTCAGGGATGTGTGGGACTATGACAGAAGATATAACATTAGTGTCATTGAAGCCCCAGAAAGAGAGGGGAAAGAGGGTGGGGCAATAAATGCTTAATGAAATAATTGTTAAAAATTTTACAAATGACATACACCAGATTCAAGAAGAATATCAAAAAGAAACTCCACCAAGTCTCAACCCAGTCAAAGTTCTGAAAACAAGAGACAAAAAGTCTTGGAAACAGCAAGAGAGAAATGATACCTTACCAATAGAAGATGAACAATGAAGATGACAGTGTATTTTTTTATCAGAACCCCATGGAGGCCAGAAGGAACTGACTCTGACAAAATATTTTTCAAGTACTGAAAGGAAAGAACTGTTAACTTAGAATTCTGTATCTAGCAAAAATATCTCTAAGGATGAATAAGAAATCAATACATTTTCAAATGAAAGAAAACTAAGAAAATTTGTTGCCAGTAGACCTATCTGAAAAGTATGGCTAAAGGAAATTATATAAACAAAGGAAGGAAGGAATCTTGAAATCTCAGAAAGGAGGAAAGAACACCAAAAAGAGTAAAATATGGGTAAATACAATAGACTTCCCTTGTCCTATTGAGAATTCTAAATGATGTTTGACAGTTTGACACTGTCTAATGTGGTTCTCAAGTATATTGAGGAAATACTTAAGGGAATTATATTATGGATGGGAGAGGGTAAAGGGATATAAAGTGGAGGAAGGTTTCTCCACTGCACTCAAACTGATAAAAATAGATGCCACTAGGCTGTGATGCTCTCTCTCACGCTTGCTCTCGCTCTTTCTCTCTATAATAATAATAATATCTAGAACAATCAGTTAAAAAGCTATAGAAAGATATACACTCAGAAACCCACTATAATTATAAAACCACCAAATGACCTGGCAATCCCACTTCTAGGTACATGCCCCAAAGAATTGAAAGCAGGGACTTAGATATATGCATAATAATGTTCATATTATTATTCACAATATATATATAGATATATGCATAATAATGTTCATATTATTATTCACAATATCATAAAAATGTTCATATTGTTATTCACAATATCCAAAGAGTGGAAGCAACCTAAATGTCAATAAGCAGATGAATGGATGAACAAAATGTGGTATATATAAATGGTGGAATATTATTCAACACTAAAAAGGAAGGAAGTTCTGATACATGCTACTACATGGATGAATCTTGAAAACATCATGTTGAGTAAAATAAATCAGACACAAAGGGACAGATATCTTATGATTTTACTTATATGAAATAGCTAGAATATTCAAATTCATAGAGACATAAAGTATAATAAGGTTATCAGGGGCAGGAGAGGAGGGAGCACAGGAGTTAATGCATAATGGACACAGGGTTTCTGTTTGGGGTGAGGGGAAAGTTCTGATAATGGATGGCCCTCTCCCACCCTCTCCCCAGTGTGGGTGGAGCTGTCCTGCATTGTGGGTTGCTGGCCCTGTCCCAGAGGGAGCAGAATAACCCCTATGTGCATCCTGGGGTACCTGTATGTCAGAGCTGATCTAGCAGGTGGCAACCTTAAAGACTGAACCAGAAGACTCCTCTCTGGCTCGACCCACAGAACTTGCCCTGCAAGCAGAAGCAGCTTGTAGACAGCTAAAACAGTATATAAGAAGAAGTTAAGTCAAAGGAGCCTGGAGCAAAGGATTACCTGCTTTAAGACATACAATAGAGCAGCTAGAAGAGGGGGAAGCCTGTTTGATAGGGAGTAGAGGGGACATTTGGATTCCTGTAAATGGGGAATTCCTATGGCCAGGAGTGAGTGAGAACAACCCCAGGAAAGATGCAGGCTATGAGAGGACCCCGTACTTCCCTTTTGTCTGGAGCTGATCTTCTTAATAGGAGGGCTAAACTCAGAAGGAGAGTATTAGCCAACACAGAGCCAATTTGCAAAGATTGTGAAAGGTGTTTTTTTGCATTGGTTTATTTGGTTTTTATTAGTTCTTGGCACTCAAGAAATCTCTATCATACCACTTGGTAGAGATAAACTTATGGAACAGACAACTCAGGACTAAATGCGGGAGTTAACACATTAAAATATACAGTGTGCAATAAGATTACTAGACAAAGAAACAGGAAATAATGGCCCATCCAAAGGAAAAAGATAAAAATTCAGAAACCGTCAAAGATCAGACATTGGACATATTTAAAATATGATCATCGAGCAGGTGTAGCTCAGTGGTTGAGCACCTGCCTTGCATGTACGAGGTCCTGGGCTCAATCCCCAGTACTTTTTTTTAAAGATTTATTTTATTTAGCCCCTGCCCCCTTGCTGCTTGTGCTCGCTGTGTCCCCTCGCTGCACATCGTTCTGAGTCTGCCTGTCTCCCTTTGTTGCATCATCTTGCTGCACCAGCTCTCCGCGCCGCGCAGGCCATCAGCTCTCCACGCTGCGCGGGCAGGCTTGCCCTCACCAGGAGGCTCTGGGAATTGAACCCGGGGCTTCCCATATGGTAGACAGGAGCCCAATCCCCTGAGCCACATCTGCCTCCCCCAGTACTTTCTAAAAATATATATATCTACACACACACACACACATATACACACACATGATCATCAATATTCTCACATAGAAAAAAGAAAACATAGATAAGTAAAAGATATCAGGAAAATGATGAATGAACAACATGGGAATCTCAACAAAGAGAAAATAATTTTTAAAAGGAACCAAACAGAAATACTGCAGTTGGAAGACTACCCAAAATGAAGAATTCCTTAGAGGGTTTTATCAGCAGATTGGAGCTGGCAGAAGAAAGAATCAGTGAATTCAAAGAAAAGACAACTGAAATGATTCAGGCTGAAGAGCAGGAAGAAAAAAGAATGAAAAGTAAGTGAGCAGAGCCTGAGGCCTGTTAGATACCATTACGTGTACCAATATATGCATTATGGGAATCCCAGAAGGAGAAGAAATAGAGAAAGGGGCAGAGAAAAAATTCAAAGCAATAATGGCTGAAAATTTCCCAAATTTAGTGAAAGGCATGAATACACACATTCAAAGAGCCCACTGAACATTAAACAGGATAAAATAAAAAAGAATCATGTCTAGACACATGGTAGTCAAACTGCCAAATGCCAGTGACAAGGAAAGAGTTCTGAAAGCTGCAAGAGAAAAGCAACATGCTATGTACAAGACAGTCCTAATAAGATTGCCAATCTCTAATCAGAAACCATGAGGCAAAAAGGCAATGGGAAAAAATAAAGTACTAAAAGAAAACAATTGCCAACCAAGAATTTTATATCCTGTGAGACTGTCTCAAAAATGAGGGCGAGATTAAGACATTCCAAGGTAGGTAAAAGCTGAGGGAGTCCATCACCACTTGACCTGCCCAACAAGCAATAGTAAAGGGAGTTCTTCAGACTGAAAGGAAAGGACGCTAGGATAGTGGATTGAAGCAGTGTAAGAAATAAAGACCTCCAGCAAAGGGAGTCCTGTAGGTAATTGAAAATGCCAGTGCTACTGTATTGCTTTTTCAGGTATGTAACTCTACTTTTTACTTCTTAAAGGTTCTAAAAATGTAAATTTTGAAAAAGTAATGATAAATCTATGGATTTGGTCATACAGTGTGTAAAGATATAATTTGTAAAATATACAAAAAGGTGGGGGTACTGAGGGGCATAGGAACAGAGCTTGTGTATGTTATTGAATTTAAGTTGGTATTGAATCAAATGTGATTGTTATAGATGTAGGATGATAAATGTAAGCTCCATGGTAATCACAAAGAAAACACCTGAAAAATATATACAGAAGGAACTGAGAAAGGACTAAAAATGCATACTACTGGAAAAAAATCAAATAAATATGAAAGTTGACATTAATGGAAGAATTGAGGACAAAAAGTGTAGGACTTACAAAGACCAGATAGTAAAACGGCAGAAGAAAGTCCTGCATTACCAGTAGTTATTAAAAGGCAGACATTGACAAAATGGATAAAAAGCATGACCCAACTATATGCTGATCATAAGACACTTACCTGGAATTCAAAGATGCAAGTAGGTTGAAAGTGAAGGGATGGAAACAAATTCCATGCAAATAGTATATAAAAATACAAAAGAGAGCTGAGGTAGTTATACTAATATCAGATAAAATAGACTTTAAGTCAAAAACTGGTATGAGGGATAAAAAAGGTCACTATAAACTGATAAAGGGGTCAATTCAACAAGAATATATAACAATTATAAATGTATATACAAATAATGGAGAGCCCCAAAATATATGAATCAAATATTGACAGATTTAAAGGGAGTAATAGTTCTATATTAGTAGTAGGAAACTTTAGTACACCACTTTCAGTAACGGATAGAACATCTAGACAGAAGATCAATAAGGAAATAGAAGGTTAGAACAATTTTATAAGCCAGCTATACCTAACAGAAATACATAGCACACACACACAAAGAAATAGATAGTACATGCCACCCAGCAGCAGCAGAACACCATTCTGTTCTAGTGCATTTGGGTCATCCCCCAGGATAGACCATATGTTACATCACAAGACAAACCTCAATAAGTTTAAAAATATTAAAATAATATGAAACTAGAAATAAGTAACAGAGGGAGAGCTGGAAAATTCACAAATATGTGGAAATTAAATAACACAATCCTAACAGCCAATTGGTCAAAGAAGAAAGCAATAGGGAAATTGGGAAATATCTTGAGGTGGATGAAAATGGAAACATAACATACCAAAACTTATGGGATGCAGCAAAGGTAGAATTGAGAGGGAAATTTGTAGCTCTAAATGCTTACATTAAAAAGAAGAAAGATCTCAAATGAGAGCTCTAACCCCATAACTGGAGGTGTGAAAAAGAAGAGCAAACTGAAGCCAAAGTGAGAAGGAAGGAAATAACAAATTAGAACAAAAATGAAATAGAGAATTTAAAAAAGAGAGAACCAATGAAACCAAAAGTGATTTTTTTAAAAAAAGATCAATAAAATTGACAAACCTTTAGCTAGACTGACAGAAAAAGAAGTGAGAGGATGCCAATAACTAAAATACGAAATCAAAGAAGGGGACATTACTACTGACTCCGCAGAAATAAAAAGGATTATAAGAGGATACTATGAACATTGTATGGTAATAAATTAGATAACCTAGGTGAAACGGACAAATTCCTAGAAACGCACAAACTACCTACACTGACTCAAGAAAAAATAGAAGATCTCAGCAGACCAGTAACAAGTAAAGAGATTGAACCAGTCATCAATACCTCCTTACAGAGAAAAGCTCAGAACCAGATGGCTTCACTGGTGAATTTTACCAGACATTCCAAGAAGAATTAACACATTTCCTGCTCACAGTCTTCCAGAAAATTGAAGAGGATAGAACACTTCCTAACTTATTCTCTGAGGCCAACATTACCCTAATATCAAAGCCAGATAAAGATACCACAAGAAAAGGAGATAACAGACCAATATCCCTCATGAAAATAGATGCCAAAATTCTCAATAGTAGCAAACCATATCCAGCAGCACATTAAAAGAATTATACACCATGATCAAGTGAGGTATGCAAGGGTAGCTCAACATAAAATCAATGTACTACACCACATTAATAGAACAATGGGAAAAACCACTTGAATATATGTTTGTACTCTTATGTTTGCAGCAGCATTATTCACAATTGCCAAAATATAGAAGCAACCCACATGTCCATCAAGAGATGAATGGATAAACAAAATAAGGTACATACATACATTTTAATATTATTCAGCCTTAAAAAGGAATGAAGTTCTGATAGATGTAACAACATGGATGAACCCTGAAGACATTAAGTTGAGTAAAATGAGCCCGACACAAAGAGACACATATTGTATGATCTTACTTACATGAAATATTTAGAAAAAAGAAATTCATAGAGTCAGAAAGCACAATACAGAACACTTCACTGTTACAGAGACCAATGCCACGATGTCCACTGTCATAACTGCTATTCAAAATCGCAGTGAATTTCTAGCCAAATCAGTCAGGACAGAAAAGGGAGAAAAGTCATCATAAAGGGGGAAAAAACTGTCCCTATATGCAGAGTACATGTTTGTTTACATACAAAATTCGAAGGAATCTTGAAAAAAAAATCTAATAGATGATTTCAGCAAGGTTACAGGATACAAGAGCAACATACAAAAATCAATTGTTATTTCTATAAACTAACAATGGACACATGGAATGCAATATTAAAAATAGAAACCCACTGGCAATCACTTAAAAAATAAATACTTAGATGTAAATCTAACAAACCTCATGTAAAGATTTGTATATTAAAACAAAACACTGATAATGAAATCAAAGAAAATCCAAATAAGTGGAGAGATAACATAGTAATGCTGTCAGTTCTCCCCAAATTGATACACAGGTTTCATGCAATTCCTGTAAATATCTCAAAGTTTTTTGTAGACATAGCCAAGATAATTCTAAAATTTATATGTAAAGGAACTATAATAGCTAAAACAATCCTGAGAGAAGAAGAAAGGGGAGGATTCACTCTGATTACAATATTTATTACATATACAGTCATCGAGTCTGCGGTTTATTGACAGAGGGATTGAAACATAGATCAATGGAGTGGAATAAAGAACCCAGAAATAGCCCCACAAAAGTATGAGCAACTGAGTTTTGATGAAATCACAAAAACAATTCAACAAATGGTGCTGGATCAACTGGATATTCATAGCTCCCACAAAGCACCTTGACCTAAGTCTCATACCTTATACAGAAAATTAGCTCAAAAATGGATCTCAGACTTATATGTAAACTGTAAAACTAGGAGACTTTTAGAAGATGACACAGGAGAAAAATGTTCTGGATCTAAGGCTTGGTGATGAGATCTTCAATATGACACCAAAAGCTCAATCCATAACAGGAATAATTGATAAATTGGTCCTCATCAAAATTAAAAGCTTTTGCTCCACAAAGACCCTGATAAAAAAAAATGACAAGACAAGCTACACAGTTGGAGAAATATTTACAAACCACTTATCCAACAAAGGACTAGGATCTGGAATATATAAAAACTATCAAAACTCAACAGTAACTAAAACAATCCCATTAGAATATGGGCCGAAAAAAGACCTAACAAGACATCACTATGACACACCTAATAGAACATCTAAATTAAAAAATAATTATAGTACCAAATTCTGGCAAGAATGCATTGAAACTGGATCTTTCCTTCATTGTTGGTGGGAATATAAAATGGTATAGCCACTCAGGAAAATTGTTTGGTAGTTTAAAAAAAAAAAAAAAAAAACTAAACAGCTACTAAGCAAATGACCCAAAACTGTACTCCTGGACCTTTATCTGAGAGAAATGAAAACTTCATTCCACAAAAACCTGTCTGTGATTTTCATAGCAGTTTTATTCATAATAGATAGCCCCAAACTGGAAACAACCAAAATGTCCCTCAAGGTAAATGCCCAAACTGTGGAATACTGCTCAATAATAAAAGGAACGAACTATTGATACCAGCAACAATTTGGGTGGATCTCAAAGGCATTACACTGAACGACAAAAAACCAATCTCAAAAGGTCACATAAATGACAGAAGTACTGAGATGGAAAGCACATTGGAAAGAGAAAGCATCAGGCGAACACACACAGTTCTGGCCGCTGGGACCCAGGCCCAAGGACCCCGCGCTGGTGAGCCTGAGGGCTGTGCAGGGCGTGGTGCTAAGTAGTAGCTTCCAGTTCCATCTCAGGGTCGGCTTGTTACCCGGCCATGCCTGGCCCCAGCAGAGGCTGGGAAATGTAGCGGTCTCATTAGCTGGACACATTTCCACCCTGAAAAACGTCAGAGTTCTGCTAGTGTGAGGAAAGGAAGGAGGAGTGTTGGGTAGGCGACTGGTTCATGAATGGAAGCAGAAAGGAGAGAAGGAGGATTCCCACCTGAGTTTCACCACTGGACATGGTGAGAAGCGGTCAGAATTTAGGACACATACTAGAGACAGTGCCAGCAGAACTTGGTGTTTGACGGAAACACAAATCTAGGAACACGCAGGGTTCTTGTCTTGAGCAGCTGGTAGCTGTGGTGCACATGAAGAAGATGGAGGGCAGGTTCATGGGGCTGCTGGGAACACAGGAAATTTGAGAGGATGCCTCTTAGACATCCTGTGGAAACACCAGTGTTGAATTAGGTTTTTGGATATGGAATTCTGGATCTCAGACGTTCGTGCTGCAGATACAGATTTGGAAGTAATCCGAACAAACTGACATTAGAATGTTCTTTAGAAATTTCTGACATTCAGGAAACATATTTCCAAAAGAGTTTCTGGTATTGGGAAAACAGATTTTATCAATGCTTGCCTACTTCTTCCCTTTTAGGATCCAGTGAAACAATTGGCTCCGACGACGGCTCCAGGTTTAAACAGAAAAAGCATAAAGTGACTATGCATACATGTGCTTAACATTGCACTCGCTCATCAAATAGACCTTTCGGCAAGAGGGAACTTTAGTTGTCCTGGAGATTGGTGTACAGAGCCCCGTCTACTATTAATTGTGTGGTTTGCCTGCATTAACATGAAATAATATTTCAGATAAGTTTATGAGATAGTGGAGCTATTTGTATTTGTAGATAAAAATCACCCAGGAGAAAGATGATTAGTACCTGGTGATATTTCAGTCTTCTCTTTCCATCTGTGAACCAAGATGCTATTTGGAATGTGAAAAGTTATTGTAGAAAGGAATTCAAGAAAAAGTTGATCTACAATGTAGGTATTTTAACAGAACTTTCACTCTTTTCTGAACATAAAAACTGAGACTTTACATTTGTATCACATAGCTTTCTGAGAAAAGTTAAACACTGATAGGGAGTTGGGGGCTATGGCATTGCATTTTATTTCTTGAAGTGCCTTACTTTGGTGACTAGTTGAAGGCTTTATAATAGGTCTGTATAAGTACATTTGAACACACTTTCTTGGAATAGTGAGGTTTATTCCACCTTCACATTCCAGTGTTAAGCTTATTGCAAATGAGAGAGAAGAATGGGCTAAATATAAAACACCATCTCGGTCAAGCAGTAAAAACAGGCATTTTAGTGCCACTAAGTCAGCACACTCTAATGATGGTAGTAAATGACATTTTCTGGAGGACAAGAAAAATGCTTCAGAAAAAGGTATTTTGACCTATATTCAATAATTAATTTTGAACAAGGGTAACCATGAAACCATGACCTAAATGTCAAAAAGTGATAAATCTTTCACTTGACGGTTTTAGGAGAGAGCATCAACTAAAGACCAGGCTGACATCACAGACATGTCCAGTAAAGTGTGTTCTAGAACGTCTCCTGGAGTCTCTCCTTTTCGGTCCTTTTTATGTCTATGGTGTGATACAGTATTTTACTTGCAGTATAGGGTCTGTAAGCCACTAAGAAAACTTAAATCATATTTAGTATAGTCTACTAACTAAGACAAATAAGCATGTAATACACCTTAGAACAGAGGTTCTTAACCAGGGCTCCACAGACCCCCAAGGGGCCATTGGAAAGACTTCAGGGGGTCCGTGAGCTTGAATTGAAAAAATCAATTTATTACCTTTATTTTCTCTGACCTCTAACTGAAATCTAGCATTTCCTTCACTTATGAACGTATGCAATAAATAAAATACAGTAGTATTCATTTCACCTGCCTGGGAAAGGGGTCCGTGGACCAAAACAGGTTAAGAGCCCCTGCCTTAGACTGTGTTCCATTAAAATAGTTTGAAAAAAGTTAAGACTGATATTACTCACTGGCCTTTCAGAAGCTCGTTTTTGCACATTTTTCCATGTTGCACGGGAAAGTCTTTCTCCACCCCCACCCTCCCCTCTCTGTCCACGAGGACGTCTGTTTCTTGTCTTTCCCAAGCTCCAGGCCCATTTCTCTTTGGACATCTCACGTGTCCCAACCTGAACTCACTCCCTTTTCTTTAAGATAAATATGAAAACTAAACAAGCACAAGATAGTGAAGAGATGGCTTTCTTGTAGCATGCATGAAAAAAATAAGGTTTTTAGACAAGAATAAACCCCCCTTGACACGGTGTAACACCGTGTCCCTTTCCCTCCCATCCACTCCACCTCCCAGCCCAGAGCTGCTCGCACAAAAACGTGTGGCACCTAAGCCAAGGAGCTGGCTAGATAACACCTATGACATGGGCGTTTCAAGAAGGAAACTGACGAAAAGGGACTGTTCACGGTGAGCCACTAGCCGTGGAGGGCGCGAACACCCGCCACCGCTCATTTCTTCCTGCATCCAGCAGAGGTGTAGCAGCACCTGGTGTCTGCCAGGCAGTGTACTAGGCACTGAGTATAGCGTGGTGAGGAAATAAAAGCCCCCCTAGGGGCAAATGAAGGAAATAGACTATTTCTGGAAATAAAGGAAGACCACCCAGGTGGGAGCCAGCCACCACCACTTGTGTGGCAGGCAGGGGGCAGGAAACACGTAGCCTGAACGAAAGGGGAGGCTTTGGGTCTGCTCCGAAAGGAGGTTGCTGGGGTGGAGGGTGTCTAACTGGGTGTGGGGCATCTTCTGTGGCTGGTCCAAAGACACATTTGTGGACAGAATGCAGATGGGTGGTTGGACTAGATGACTTAGGAGATTCCTTCCACCCTGAGAGTCTAAGATTCTAACTTTTGCATAGCATAACCATACCCAGGAGGTAAAGCATTCCTTCATTTATTTAGCAGTGTTGGTTGAGCACCTGGTGCTATGCCCATGCTCTTCCTTAGGCCTAGGTTTTCATTCCATCAGCACATTGCGTTCCTGCATGCCAAGGAGACAGTCAGTTGTTCACTCTTGTAAGAG
Organism: Cabassous unicinctus; assembly: GCA_029593785.1. Taxonomy (NCBI): domain Eukaryota; kingdom Metazoa; phylum Chordata; class Mammalia; order Cingulata; family Chlamyphoridae; genus Cabassous; species Cabassous unicinctus. The sequence continues at coordinate 33,913 of JAQZBX010010806.1, forward strand.
TTACTGAGATTCTGCTATGTGCTGCGTTGCTGGTGGGCCGTGTCTAACAGGACTGACAACAGAGCCCTCTTTCCTTCAGAGCACACACTAGCAGAAAACAGACAAAACGTATTTACCATGAGAGGTGAGGTAGAGTGTGAGTGTGAAAACACCATGCCATAGTTCTGTTCTTCTGCCTCACATCATAACTTCAATTAAAACCCAATCAAGCTATTTATAGAGGAATTACTTCTTCCTTTCTTCAGATTTGTTTCAGGTTTTAAGTAAAATTGAGAGCCTTTGGGCCTTTTCCTAGGAATGCTAGAAGACTTCAAAATGGCACTTTGTGCTTAAAACCTCTCTGATGTCAAGACCAGTGAGCCTGCTGTTGAATAAACTAATCAAAGGGCCATCTCTTGTTGAGGGTGGCTCTGCGTATTTTAGGGAGAGACTCTGGAAGTGCTGACGTCGTTGGGTTCTGACCGTGTTGCAGTGGAGATAATTTGTGCGGTATTTCCCAGGCGCACTCATCCACAGCTCCACGACTTCTGCTGTGTGGTACCCAGGAAGCAGCCTCAGGGGCGAGCGGCTGCCCAGCGTCTAGCTCTGGCTCTTCCTGACTAGCTCTGTGAACGTGGGCTTCTCAGGCCCATGCTGAGTGATCCGTAATTGGCACTAAAAGTCTGATTTGGTGTCATTTAGCACCTGCCTCTGCCTCCTGCCCTCCTCCCAGCAATACAGATACCTTAGGAGCCCATCCCCAGCACTGAGCGGGTGCTGAAATAACTGGCTTTTCTGACCTGGAAATCTGCGTTCTCCTTCTGCTGAAGCCTTAGGCTCCAATATCTACCGTCCGTCCCATCTGATGACTGCACTTCGGCCAGGTCCCTGGCTTTTTTGAAGGAGAATCCTGCTCTGGGAACACTCAGCAATCTGTCTTCTCACCAATTCTCAGTCCCTGTAATTCCAGCTGTCGCCAAGGGTCTTCCTTCCACCATGGTGGGCTCGCCGAGACTCAGGCTGACCACCTCGCTGATTATCAGCGTCTCCCTTATCTGGAGACCTGCACTGCCCTCCACCTGCCTGGCGGCTCCTTCCAAGCCGACAGCAGCCAGGCTGCCTTCCCTCCTGGGGAGTGGCACTGTGGCCCCTGGGGGCGCTCGAGTCTGGTCCTGCCTCGCCCACTCGCTGCTCTTTCCCTGCCAGGTTTGCCTGTGGTCAGCCTCAAGTTATGATAGGAATTTACATGTTAGACCATTAATCCTTAGCTGTCCTATCATTTTTCATAGTTTGCATTTTCCCTGAAATAGCCCACTGTAGAAAATATTATTTTAAAAAATTAAATGTATACACAATTAGTTCTAAAATTAGCTTTTAGTTTTAATAAAATGAAAATTGGCCTCTAGCTTTTAAACTTTTTCCATTTTAAATAATTTAACATTTGAGAAAATAACAATCAAGCTATTTGGATCAATATAGTAATTTTTCTTGCTCTCACACTGCACTCTTTTTAAATGTATTTTACTTTTCTACAATTGCAGAGCTTCTCCTTGTGAGGCTGAGCTTCAGGAATTAATGGAACAAATTGACATCATGGTAAGCAACAAAAAACTGGATTGGGAAAGGAAGATGCGGGCTTTAGAGATGCGATTAGATCTTCGGGATCAAGAACTGGCAAATGCACAAACTTGTTTGGATCAGAAAGGTCAAGAGGTAATGAATTTGTATGTTAATAAATCATTAACTTCTCTGACTCTTATAAAAAGTATTTATGCTACCAGAGTACATTTTTGATTATATACATTTTCCATTATATATATTTCCCATCAGGCACATGGAACCGACAGCATTTATTGCTTGAAATATCTGTCAGCAAAGTGTGTTAAATGTTTTCTATCAAATCATTGTCCACAAGAGTCTAAATCCATAGAATTTCCCTGATGCAGTCAGTCATAAAATGTCAATTTGGTCAGAAAAGTAAACATTTAATATATTTGTGAAATATTGTTTGTAGGCAAAGACGTAAGCGTTTTTGCTGCTATGGAAATAAAGACATAGCCATTAAAGCTGTCTTTGGACACGGCAGAGTTCAGGAGCATTTGCTCGTCTAATCTGCTAGGAAAATGTTTCCTGACAGAGGTGAGATGTGAGGACAAAGTTGGACAGAGTTTGGTGAATGTGCCCGTGCCTGCCGAGGGCTCCCACTCAAGAGGCGCCTGCAGGCCTTCGAGGCTGTCACTGCCGAGCCAGGGCTGTGCGAGAATGAACGAGCGCTCTCAGGAAACCATATGCGCGTTGTAGCTTTCAATTTTTCTTTTGGGGGAGGCACACGAGAGATGTTTACCAGTCGTGCACTGCATCAGTTTGCAGGTTCATCAGCCGTTTTCCTACCTAACAAGTGCTTAGCATCTGGTTTCCCTTCACAGTAGAAGCACATCATCAGGCCTGACACGTGCAACTTCTGTACCTGTAATGACACACGTGTGGAAACAGGTGCCTCACCTGCTTTTTAGGCAGGCAAATTCTATAAGCCAAATCCTTAAGAACTGCTGTTAGACATTTTTCTTTTTAAAATATATTAGTTGTTATGAAAATGTAACCATTATTCCATAGTACCACTACAGCAGAGCTCCCATTGAAGACAGTAGGGCCTCAAAGAGAAAAAAAAAAAAAGCAAGCAAGCTGAAGTGTGTTGGTAGAGGTTTTACCTGAGGAGATAAGGCGGAGCAATTCTAAACCTTAATTTAAAAGGTGACCATGGAAAGGATCTTTTGTTAAACATCCATACAACACTGTCCTAATGTGTACCCAGTGGGGTAGTGCTAGCAGTGTTAGGTTTATGTGAGTTTAATTAATAGTTTATTTTAAGAACTGCAGAACAAATATTTTTTCTTGGTTTGGTACAGCAGTTTTATTTGAACTGCACTCCTCTTTTGCACATTTTCTGATTTTGCCAGGCAAAATTTAGAAGCAGCAGAATTGAATTTTATTCTTGATGCAGGTGGGGTTACTTCGCCAGAAGTTGGATAGTCTGGAGAAATGTAACTTAGCCATGACTCAGAACTATGAAGGACAGCTTCAAAGCCTGAAAGCCCAAGTAAGGAAACTTACGAAGAGTCACTGTCACAGGTTCTGATGTGTGCTACTGATCAATGACATTGCCTTAATTTTATCAAAATGTATTGTTTCAATACAAGCAAAAGTTCATCTATTTTAATTATAGGTTATGTTTTCCCTGTCATGGCTTTATATGTATAGATTTTGTCTTTTATTAGATTGTCAGTACTATGCTTTTAACTGTTAACATAGTACTAGGCTAATAGCTTTCTATATTCTCAAGAGACTTCTTGATTAATTAAATGACAATAATTATGTGAAAAAATCTTTTTATGGTCATCAATCCATAATAGGGATGCCCTTTATGCAATGGCAGTTAAGATATGGAAATTTGCTATTTTGAAATAGGTAATTAAAATTAAACCAGCCTTTATTACTTTATTACAGAGTTGTTTCATAAATGATAAAGTACGTCTGAATATTTAATGAGAAGGATGCTGATTTCTCACTTATTTATCCCTATATCTCTCCACTATGGTAGTAACTAAAAAGTCTTCTCTCCTTTGCCACAGATAGCACATAGGGAAGTAATTGTCTAAGCATCTCAGACTTGGTAGATGCTATATCTCTACTTAACTTAGTCAATGAATCAATGAGAAATATGGTTTGATTATGAAATTTTACTTTACAACAATCTAGTTAAAGAAGTCCAAAATACTTAATGCCCCTCCTTAAGTACCTGTTTGTGGATGGCATTCTGCCATTCAGATCGGAATCTGAAGCATATGATGCCATTTGATGGTTATAGTCTCAAAAGACTAGCTCTTAACTCTAATTGGACATTTTGCTTGCAATTCAGATAACTGCCACTAGATAGTGTCTTGGATTATGAATTGTTATATAAATTTTCCTGGCTGAGACTCTAGAATCAATACTTAAGTTAATTAGCTTTGCTTTTTCTATAAAGATAAATCTCTTACTACAGTAACTACAGTACAAATATTTAATCATCAAATTGTTGGATATAAATAAAGAAACCTCAATCTAGAGTAAGTTTGAAAAAAATTAAAGAAACCTAGATAGCTGTATCATCTCTAAATTACATTTGACTAGTTCAATCACTACTTATCGAATTTTTTATTTCTTTTTCTCTTTTTCACTTCCGTTACTGAAAGGTTTTGGGCCTTGTTTACAGATGCTGAGTAGTCATTTGACATGTCAGTCCTTGCCCCCGGATGCGTTGCTGCTGACGGTTTTCAGGGCTAAGCAACACAGTCTTTATGGCAATGTCAAAAGACTTGCTTTGTGGAGCACTGACACCGAGTGTTTCGGAAATGCCGTTTACTCTCGTCTCTGCTCCCGGGGGTTCACAGTGCACATGAGCACATCACTGACTCTGAGAAGCCTGCATGGAAGGGCCCATTTAACCTTTTTAATCCATCATTTCCCAAACATGTTTGACCATGGAACCCTTTCTCTTTCTTTTAAACTGAAGCCTACTAATACCATTGTTTGGAAACACTACATTATTGTTGAGAAACTGTCAGCTTCTTCCACTGAGATTTCCTGCTTCTCTTCTTTTTTGTCCCTCTGGTTAAAAGGAAGGAAAGGAAGGAAAGGAAGGCAGGAAGGCAGGGAGGCAGGGAGGGAGTTATGGTTAGGGAGGGAGTGAGGATAAAGAGAAAAAGTAAAGCACTATATACATGACTCAGTTTGCATAAAACTTAGTAATATGTCATTTTTCGAAGTAGAAAATGGCATCTGTGGCAAACATCCTTTTGTTTCTGCTGGCTCACTCTACTGCCTCCTTCTTTGAAATTCCTGTTTTATTTGCAATTTGATTTTTGTAAAACATCTTAAGGATACAATTTGCCACACCCTACCTTGAACTCTGTCAAAGCTTTCTTGTAGAAACTGCTTCCTTTTTCAAAAGGGGCTATTTTATTTTTCTTATAACCACTAAAAACTGATTTTTTTAAAAATTTGAGACTTCTGGAAAGACGTCTTAAAAACCGGGACATTATTCATGAAACAACGTAAGAAGGCTCGAGAGGTGAAGCGTATTAGCCAAGGGGGCGCTGATGCAAAGTACCAGAAAGCTGTTGGCTTTTATAAAGGGTGTTTACTTGGGGTAGAAGCTTACAGTTAGAAGGCCGTGAAAAACTCCAACTCAAGGCTGCTTTCTCACCAAAGTCAGTGGCCACGTGTTGAAGCAAGACGGCCGCTGATCTCTGGCTGGTCTCAGCCTTCCCTGCTGGGCTCCTTCCTCTTGAGGCTCCATGGGCGGCTTCATACTCAAGTGATCCTGCAGCCCTCTCTCTCTCTCTTTCTTGTTTCTTTCTGGACCTTCTATATTAGTCTCAGCTGTTTTGCTTTCTTCCCACGGTCAGCTGTAAACTATCAGACGATGGCTCATCTCTCCCCAGGGCCCCAGCCACTAAAGCCTTCTCCTTTCTGTCACATGGCAGGATCAAAAATAACAGAGCTCTCTCTTCCTGTCTGTCTGTCTGTCTGTGTGTGTGTCCATTTATAACAGGCCTAGCAAGGGGGCAGAGACTCAACCTGAGTCACACCCACTGATGTAGTAGACTCAAAAGCCCTAACCTTAACAGGTAAGCCAATCAAAGGCATCTCAGCTGAATTTAATCGAAGGGTGTCACACTCAGAGGAATTAGGTTACAGACATAATCATCCTCTTTTTGGGATTCATAAAACAATCTCCAGCTGCCACATGAAGAGAAGTGGAAGCTCAGCTGGAAAGGTTGGGACACGAGCAGTGACATGGTGGTGAGTTCACTGGGATTTCTTTTTTCTTTTTTTTCCCCATACACCCCCTCCCACACACACATACTTTCCCACACCAACACATCTTTCATTAGTGTGGTACATTTGCCACAATTGATAAAGACACACTGAAGCACTACCACCAAACGTGGACTTCGATTTACATTATAGTTTGCACTCTGCCCTGCACAATTCAGTGGCTATGACAGAATGCCTATGGCCTGCATCTGTCATTGCAGTGTCATGCAGGACAACCCCAAGCCCCCATGTCACACCCATTCCTCTCTCCCCTCCCCCCAGAACCTCTGGTGGCCACTGCTTCCACACCAATGATAAAAGGTCTTCCATGGCTAGAACAATAATAAGTCCGTAATAAAATAATAATAAGTCTACCTTAGTCCATTGTTCATTCCCCAGTCTTGAGGATTTGGGGATGGCAATGCTCACTCTGCCTCTAATCGAGAGGGGGCCTAAATCCCATGGGGCAGATAGACGGAACTATCCTGTCTGCAGCTGCAGACACTCTGTTCCCTGGGATGGGCGTTGTCCACCATCATCTCCTTGTTAGTTGTCCTGGGTGAGCCTGATGAACTGGAGAGTAGGTGTTGCAACTCTGCTGAGATTCAGGGCTCAACCAGCACATGAACGGACCAACGATTTAAGTCTCTGGGACATATATTTAACAAGTACAGTGCTAATTATAGGTTCAAATAAAAGGGGCAGAAGAGCCATGTGAGGGAAACTATAAATGAGTCTAACTCCGTCACACTGGGGAGCATAAATTCCAAAGGCCCACTGCCAGGGTGCTGAACCCCTGAGCTGTCTGCCCCGACTGCAGGGTCTGGATGTCTCCAGAGCCCTCAGGAGCCCCTGCTGTTTGAGGTACTGTTTACTGTGGCAGTCAGTGAGGTCCTGCTGAGACGTACATAAAGGTAACCTCTGGAATGACCCCTGGGTTTTCTTTTTGCCTCCATATATCCCAGACTGGGTATTGGAAAAGCTGGGAATCTAGATATGCCAACAGGTACAGACAAAACAAACAAACAAACAAAAAAAAACAACCCCCAAAACAGCGAAATCTGGCTTTCTATAGCCAAAGGACCAGGAAGAAGGCAGCCTAACAAGACAAATACATTTAGACAATAGCTGCTCTACTCTAGCCAAACATCACAGAAAAAGCTGCAGCTCCCTACCTTCCCCCCAACAGCAAAGGCTGAGTGGAAAGCTTAGATTTCCACTCATCAGGCTATATGAAGGTATTTCAACCCCTCCACACGGCCACCAGGATGATATCAAAGAAGGCTCAATGGGGAGGTGGGACTTCTGTCCCCAGCGGAAGCTAACAAGGGCCTCTCCAGCCCATAGTGTCAGTGGAGACCATGTGAAGAGCCTGTACTTCTACACCCACCCAGTGTAATGGATACCTCTTCCTCTCTTCTCTGGGGTGGTATCAGAGGAGGCCTAGAGGACAATCAGCATGTGGTAATGAGCTCCGCACCCCCCACACGACAGCGTCACTGGAGGCTGTGTGAGAAGCCGTAATGAGGCACCCTTGCATCCCCCAGGCAGGTGCTATCAGGGAGGGACTACGGGAGACTGAACTCCCACCCCATCCAGCAGGAAAGGGAAGACCCTCCTCTCAGAAATCAGTAGAGGCCAAGTTGAAAACCTGGACTTGCACTACTACCTGGCAGTAATAAGGTGCACACCATTTCCTCTACCAGAAGATTTTCAGAAGAGGACTGCTAAAAATAAGATTCAAATAAGATCCAGAGTCTCATAACACAGTACCCAAAATGTCCACATTTTAATAAAAATTCACTCATCAAAACCAAGAATCAGGAAAATTTCTATTTGGATGAGAAAAGACAATCAACAGATGCAAACATCTAGATGACACTGATGTTAGAATTATCTGACAAGGATGTTAAAGTAACTATCATGAAAATACTTCAATGAGCAATTCCAAACATGCTAGAAACAGATGAAAATGAGAAAGTTTTGGCAAAGAAATGGAAAATTTCAGCAAAGAAGTAAATATATACAGAGGACTCAATCAGAAATTTCATAACTGAAAAAGCAATAACCAAACTGAAAAGCAGAATGGAGAGGACAGAGGAGAGAGTTGGGAACTGGAAGATAGAACAATAGAAATTACCCAACCTGAACAAGAGAGAGAAAATAGAATAATAAGGGAGGATTGTGGGAAGATGGCGGCGGACTGACGGGCAACACTGAATGCTCTCACAAAAACAGTGGAGAAAGAGCCAAAAGCTGTCTGAGGGCCCTGCTTTGGGAGTCAGCAGGCCAGGACAGTGCTGCACAACTCCCAGGAGGGTGAGGGACAGAGAGACGAAGAAGCCGAAATGACGAGTGTGAGCTACCAAGCCCCCGTGGTGGCCGGGAAGGGCTCCCTCCCCACCCCCAGATGCTAAGCTGGGGTGAAACCCCTGGCTCCCTGCAGCTGACTGAGAGGGGAGCAGACATCTTCCTCCCTGTCAGCTGTTTCAAGGGAAAAGGGAGGGAAGGTTGGGGTGCTTTTCTTCAGTGAATTCTGCCAGCAGAGCCTGCTTTGGATCTCCGATCTAGAAATTTAACACAGGAACACAGGAAAGCCGAGACCGAAACAGCTCCATGGAAAGGTGCCTTGACTAGTGCCATCTGCTGGGTGGTCTGGAAACTGCATGGACAAAAACTGCGCTCTCTGTATCCAACCCCTGGGAGAAAATCTGTGCCCCACTAGTGAGTCCCTGGCCTGATTTTAAAAACTTAAGTTGGGCAGTTTTAAAGACTGAGAATAAGTTGAACCAAATATCAAAGAAGAGCTGTGAGAAAAAAAAACACAATAGGCAAGAGAGAGAAATTAGCCATCAGAATAAATACACCAACATATTCAGATGCCTAGACATCAGCAAAAAAACTACAAGCCATACTAGGAAACAGGAAGAGAGGGTCCAGCCAAAAGAACAAACCAAATATCATGAAGAGCTACAGGATTTAATACAATTAATCAGTGATAATCACACAACTCTCCTAAATCACTTGAAAGAATTTAAAGAAAATATGACTAAAGAAATAAAGGATATTAAGAAGACACTGAGAGAGCACAAAGAACAGTTTGAAAGCCTGCAAAGAAAAGTAACAGATCTTATGGGAATGAATGAAATTAAAAACACATTAGAGGCACATAAGAACAGATTTGAATTTCTTGAAGACAGAATTAGTGATTTCAAAGACAGAACATCTGAACTAGAAAAGACAGGAGAACAGAAAGAGCAGAGAATGGAAAAAATGGAACAGAGTCTCAGGGAATTGAATGACAACGCAAAACACACAAACATTCACATTATTGATGTCCCAGAAGGAGAAGAGAATGGAAAAGGGGCAGAAAGAATATTTGAGGAAATAATGACTGAGAACTTCCCAACCCTTATGAAGGATATAAATATCAATATCCAAGAAGGACAACGCACCCCAAACAGAATAAATCCACATAGACCTACCCCAAGATACCTACTATTCAGAATTACAAATATCAGAGATAGAGGATTCTGGGGGGCGGACGTGGCTTAAATGGTTGGGTGTCCATCTCCCATATGGAGGGACCTGGGTTCGATCCCCAGGACCTCCCTGTAAAATAAAAGAAAAATATAGAAGGCATGCAGGCTGCCAGGCCCCATGCATGGGTGTGCCGTCAGGCCCCGTGAGTGGGTGAGCCCCCAGGCCCCATGCGCGGGTGCACCACCAGGCCCCGCGTGTGGGCATGCCAGGCCCCGCCGAGCCACACAGCAAGCTGATGATGTAACAGGAGAGTGGCACAAAGGGAGAGCCAAGATGAGATGCGCTGAAAAACCAGGAACTGAGGTGGCGCAGGTGGCAGAGTGCCTCTCTCCCACATCGGAGGTTCCCAGGATCAAATCCTGGTGAAGACAGGAGGAGAAGGACGAGAAGAGAGGGCAGGAAACAGACACAGAAAATTGCCCAGCGAATGGACACAAAAACAGCAA